>JABTTQ020001124.1:0-112897 GCA_016081115.2 Rehmannia glutinosa | reverse complement strand
GGGATGCATTCTCCCCAAGACCAATTTGCCCTGGGGTCATGCCCGACACAAAGCTAGAGGAGATAGGCGCACGATCTAATGCGGGTACTTTCTTCCCTCCGTTCCTTTCTTTTTCTTTTTCTTCTTTTTTTTTTTTTATATATAGCCTCGACTCACGACCTCACTTACTTGGCGTCTTTCTTTGTTTTGGACTTCCTAGTCGCCAATGTCACACACAACCTCGACACTCCGTAGCCATCACCGGAGGGTTAGGTGCCAAGATCTTGAGGCCTCCGTTGAACGACTAGAGAAGGAGAAACAAGCTATTGAGGCCAAAACAAAGGCCGAGTATGACTCCGTATAGGCGGATAATGGCCAATCTCGCGGAGTTGGAGACACACGTCAAATACTCCGAGGAGTCTCTTCAAGCTTCTCGGGGCGGGTGGCACGTTTGACCGCGAGTCGTGATGACTTTATTGCGGAGCGCAAGAAGGTGGAAAAGGAGGCCCTCAATTCCCCCGAGTTCACTCAAAAACTCGGGGATGCCCGACCATGCGGGTGCTCGAGACTTCAAGAACTCTCCGATTTTTGATAGGCTTGTCGTGGAAAAAGCCGCCGAGTTCGAGGTCATGGGGTTTTTCAAATGTCGATCCCCGATCTTCAAATCCAGGTGGGTTCAAGACGGACTTCGATCCAAGTAAGCTTGATCTTGAGCTTGATGGTAATGGGAGAAGGCTCTATTGTGGAGGAAGATAACGAAGACTTAGGGGATCATGAGTTCGAACTTCTTGCTCCGGGACTCCGGTTCCACAGGGTGAGGAGGTGCCTCCCCGAAGGTCGGGCTCACGAAGGGGGGATGACTTATTGGATGTCGCTCTCTTTGGGACCCTCCGCCTTTGATCTGCCGTCCTTGGATAATATTTTGTAGGGGTCATGTTGCTCATTTTGTAAAGGGTTTTGGGGGACCCCACCTCATCTATCGTCAATGATGTAAAAAACTTGTTCAACTATACCTAGTGAATCGCTGCTTTTTTTTTTTTTTTTAACTTTACGCTTCGTGCTCCTCTTAGCTCGGTTTTTAGTACTTACGTTCTTGAGGCTTTCGTTTGTTGTTCAAATTCCATGTTTTGTATGCCTTGTGGTACCCTTTGTTTGATAACTGGTAGTTCCTTTGGGGTCTTCCCAAATTTCACGCAAATTTTATACAAGTTAAAGAGGTCTCGAGATCGCCTTGTATGTTGGGGGATCTCTTGGGATCCCCCTTCGTCGGTGCGAGATCACTTGGGGTTAGGGGATCTCATGAGATTCCTTTTTCACAAATAAGGCCTGGGGTCCTAAGACTCCTTGAGGTCTTAAGATCTTCCTTTGGGCCCGGGGACCCCTCATAGCCTTTTACTCAGGCTCACGAGATCTTGAGATCTTGTTTATGAGCTCGAGGTCCTTTGGGATCCCTTTCCATTTTATTTCAATTTTAGGCACAAGGCCTTGGGATCTTAAGGTCCCTTGAGATCTTAAGATCTTCCTTGGAGCTCGGGGGGCCTCTTGGGAAACCCCTTCTACGGCTTACTGCGAGGTCTTGAGATCTCGCTTATGAGCTCGAGGGTCCTTTGGGATCCCTTTCGCTTTATTTCAACTTTAGGCACAAGGCCTTGGGATCTTAAGGTCCCTTGAGACCTTAAGATCTTCCTTGGAGCTCGGGGACCTCTTGAGGAACCCCTTTACGGCTCATGAGGTCTTGAAATCCCGCTTATGAGCTAGAGGGTTCCTTGGGATCCCTTTCAATTTCGGCACTAGGCCTTGAGGTCTTGAGATCCCTTTACCGGCTCGCGAGATCTTGAGATCTTGAGCTAGAGGGGACCTGTTGGGAGTCCTTTTACCGGCTCGCGAGATCTTGAGATCTTCGCTTATGAGCTCGAGAGTCCTTCCCGAATCCTTCTCAAATTTCCGCATAAGATACTGTTAATAAAGTGTGTGCCCCACTTTGATTTCCAATTAAAGAAGCCGTCAATCTAATCCCCTTGGGTTTTGACAAAATGCGGGGTCGAGGGTTGCCTATTTATGCGCATACGCCCCTCGCCCCCGACAAAAGATGCTCATAATGAGCTTACATATGGGCCTCTGTATTCTTTCGACAAAACATGGGGTTATAAAATCTCCCCTAATTTCAAAATAAAATAAAAAAGTAAGGTAGCGGATCATTAAGGCGGATTGCTCGTGTTAAGCGTAGAACCTTCGCAAATCTCCGAGCATTCCAGGGCCTGGAGTTCCTTACCTTGCAAGTCTTCTAAGCGGTAAGCCCTTTTCCTAACACGCGGACTACCTTATACGGTCCTTCCCAATTAGGGTCTAACTTTCCCACGTGCTTAGATACTTCGACCTTTTTCGGACGAGGTCTCCAAGGGAAGCTCCTCTTCTTCACTCTTTTGTTATACTCGTTCATCATTCGCTTTTGCTAACAAGATCCTCCCATAAGCGCGCTCTCTCTTCTTTTCTATGAGGTCCAAGTCACCGCCTGCTCTGTTGCTTCGGTTCTCTTCCTCCTCATAATTTTCGACCACTATGAGTGGGTTCCCCGATCTCCGCGGGATCACTGCGCCTCGACCCGCGGGATGCGAGAAAGGGGTCTCACCGTCTTTTTTTGGGGTTGTTCAGACGCCCATAACACCCAGGGAGCTCATCAACCCAATAAGTCTTCGTTTGTTCTAGCGCGTCTTTAGGTGTTGTAAGATTATGCGGTTCGCGACCTCCGTTTGCCCATTAGCTTGCGGGTTTCCTCCGAGGTAAAGTTCTCACGGATCTTCATTTCTTTGCACCACGCTATTATCTTCTTCCCCTGGAACTCGGGTTCCATTATCTCAAATCAAGACCCGAGGTACCCCAAATCTACACACAATATTCTTCCACAGGAAGTTCATGACCTCCGCTTTACGTGATCTTTGCCAAGGCCTCGGCCTTATCCACTTAGAAAGACTTATCATGCGACAATGATGAACTTCTTTGCGCCGAGCCAATGGGAAGGGACCCAAGATGTCGATTCCCCACCGATCAAATGGGCATGTTATGGGTATTGAGGTCATTGGGGTAGCCATTTGGTGCGGCGAGGTTCGCGTGTAGCTGGCACTTTTCACACTTTTTGGCGAATTCGGCGGCGTCTTGTACTAACGTTGGCCAAAAATATCCCCGGCGCATGACCTTTAAAGCTAGAGACCTTCTACCCGAATGATTTCCGCAAGACCCCTCATGGATCTCTTGCATTACGTGTCGCGCCCTTTCCTACCCCTAAGCACTTGAGCATGATCCCGATGAATGACTTATAGAGGTTTCCATCCAATATGCAAAAACGGGGCGCTTTGCTTTGAGACGCTTCGCCTCAGCGGGTCATTCGGCAAATGATCCTGCAAGAGGTAATTTTTATGTCTTCCATCCAGGTCTCGACACGAGATCTTAAGCCACGAGACTTGTCGTGGGGCATAAGTCGACGGATCTTTTTCGATCCGATCTCGGTTCTTCGACTCTTAAGACAACCACTTTTCTCGAATCGACACCCGCGATCTTTGCTTGCGAATTTTGCCAACGCACGGCTCGCGCGTTTCCGCCTCTTGGGACTGGTGAAGCGAAAATGTTCAAGCCTTTGACTAGTTGCTTTACCCGCTCCGGATACGCTACCATGGTCTTTTCTTTGGCCTCGTATTCCCCCGACCGCATTGCTTTACTAATCGCGAATCCGTGTAGGCTATTAGTTTCTTTGCCCGACACTTTTGGGGCTAGTTTTATGCCCGCTACCCAGGGCCTCGTACTCGCTTCATTGTTGGTGACCTCAAACTCTAATTTTAGTGCAATTTCGATTCGAGGTCATTTGGTCCTTGCAACAAAATTCCGGCTCCGCCACCTTTCGACACTCGCTTAGAACCATCCATCATGGAGCATCCAGGTCTCGGATGGGATCAATTGGGTTCGTCATTTCTATCAAGAAGTCGGCGAGGACCTGGCCTTTATGGGTTTTTTTTACTTGGTACTTGATGTCGAATTCCCCATTCTACCGCCCATTTAACTAAGCGACCCGAGAGGTCCGGTTTCCCCAAGATCTGCCTCGGTTGGTTCGTTAAGATGATAATTTCGTGTGACCAAAATAAGGCCGAGTTTGCGGTGAAGTCACCAAAGCGAAGCCATTTCTCAACTTCGAATATCGTTCTCCGCCCCGGAGGACCTTGCCGACATAGTAGACCGGTTGGTGGACCCCTCGTTCTCCCTTACCAACACCGAGCTTACGGCGTGAGGTGAGACCGCGAGGTATAGGTAAAGGGGTTCTCCTTTGACCGGACCCCGCAAAGGTGGTGAGGTCGGTGCGTCTTGAGCTCTTGAAAGGCTTTTTCACACTGATCCGTCCACTCAAAATTCTTCACATTTTTTAGCGTAGCGAAGAAAGGTAAGCTACGGTCCCCGGATCTAGAAATGAAACGGTTTAAGGAGGCTATCATTCCGGTTAACTTTTGGACCTCCTTGATACTTTTAGGTGATGCCATCTGGATTCTTGCCCGATCTTTTTCGGGGTTTGCTTCTATCCGCGTTCGTTAACGAGGTACCCCAAAACTTGCCACCTCTAACGCCAAAGGTGCATTTTGCGGATTGAGTTTCATTTTGTACCTCCTTAGTAAATCGCGAAAGACTCCGCTAAATGGTTTAAGTGATCGTTCTCTTGCTCGCTTTTACTAACATATCATCAACGATATCTCCATGGTTACTCCGATGTAGGTCCTTAAACATCATATTAACGAGTCTTTGGTAGGTGGCACCGCGTTTTGAGCCCGAACGGCATGACCTTATAACAAGAGACCCGTGCTATCGATTACAAACGAGTCTTTTCTCTATCCTCTCGGCCGTTGATATCACGGTGATACCGCCCGATACGCATCCATCATACTTAGCAATGCACATCCTACTGTCCGAGTCTACCAACGGTCGATCCGTGGGGGCGGGTATGGGTCTTTAGGACAAGCCTTGTTCGGATCTGTGAAGTCGGTACACATCCTCCATCTCCCATCCGTTTTTGGCACGACTACAACGTTGGAGAGCCAATCTGTGAATGCACCTCAACAATGTAACCCGCTTGGAGTAGCTTGTTGACCTCGGCCTCTATTATTTTGTTCCTCTCCGCCCAAAACTTCTCTTCTTCTCTTCTTTACCGCTTTATCGCAGGATCAATATTGAGGCGATGAACAATGACCTCAGGCTCACTCCTTCCGCATCCGATGGCTCCCATGCGAACACGCCGCGATTCTTTTTCGAAATTCTATCATCATGAGCTCTTGGGGCGGGGTCATTTGCGACCCGATCCTCGTGGTTTTTATTGGGTCGTTCGGGTCCAATTGAACCATAGTGTACTCCTCTACCTACTCCATCCTATAATCCTCGTTTGGATTTTTGCTTGAACTCGAACCCCACCACACATTTGCTTCATGGGTTCGAGGGCGGTCTCTTTTACTTCGCTCTTTTTCGAGATAAATTATAACATTCCTAGCCATTTGTTGGTTCCCCGGACCTCTCCTACTCCGAACTTCGTGGGGAATTTCATTTTTAGATGGAAAGTAGATACCACTTGGAATTGGTTGAGTCCGGGTCTACCCAATATTATGTTATAGGCAAAAGGCGCCTCTACTACAGGATACTTAATCATAAAAGTTCTTCTACATGGCTCTTCCCCCAGGGAGGTAGGTAAGTCGATTGTACCTAAAGTGCGACCTCATGACCTCCGAACCCCATGAGCGGGGTTCCCACCCGGCTTAATTGACGTTATCCCGAGGTCCATCCTCCTTAACACGCTCAAAGCTATGACGTCCACCGAACTACCGTCCACCAATACCTTTTGCACGGCAAAGTTTGCCACATCCATTGTGATAACCATGGGGTCATTATGCTCCGGTCGACCCTTGAAGATCCGCCCGATCAAAGGTGATCGGGGCCTTGATTGTATTGACACTGGTGACTTGCGGCTTCCCTGTAAGCTCTTGCGTATTTCTTTCGGGCTCTCCGCGAGTCCCGTTAGTTGGCCCCCGCTATCACATGTATCACCCCTTCCGAGGCAAATTATCTTGCCCATGAGGGGGTGTGCTTGGTCAGCAGGTCTCTTTCCCTTGTCTGGACCTTGCTTGTTACGCTCGGGTGACTGCTGCGAGACCTCCTCACCGGATCTTGCACTGGAACTGGTTCGCCGCTTTGCGCCTTAAAATCTTTGGAGGTACCCTTGTCGAATGAGCCTCTCAATCTCGTCTTTCAACTGGAAACAATCTTCCGTATCATGCCCGTGGTCTTTGTGGAAGTAATGCGATGCTTATCCCCGAATTCCGCCTATTCGGGGTGGATCTCATCTTCTTAGGCCACCTTACCAACTCGAGTTCTCAATGGCCATCAATGCGCGCAACCTCGGGCCGTTCAAGGGGTATAGTTTTGAAACTTTGGTCCGTCCGATTTGGGTGGATCTGTCCCGATCTTTCTCGGATCTGTCCGATTTGGTTCCCTGGACTCTCTCTTATCCTTGGTCCTCGCGTTTTGAGACCATTCTCGATCTTTCAATGAATTCATTTCTTCCTGTATGTATCTTTGTGCCATCTCCATCAAACTTTCGACATCACCCGGGGTCTCGCCAAAGCCGATCGAAAGGTCCCTTTTCGGGCGTGGATCATAATGCTGATCATCATATCAATCCTTAGCTCATCGACCTCCAAGACCTCATTGTTGAACCGATTAATAAAATCTCGAAGGGCTCTTCCGCGCCTGCCGAATAGTGAAGATGACATGGTGATCTTTTGGCCTTCTTTTTGTCGAAATGAAAGAGGAATTTCCTCACCACTGTGTTCATAAGACACCACCGTGTGCCGGTAGTAGACTCGTGAACCACTCTTGAGCTCGACCCGATAGTGTAGTGATAAAGATACGGGCATTGATGGCATCGATTGTCCGTCATGTGCATTACATGTTCGAATGCCGTTAAGTGCTCCCAGGGTCCTTGCTTCCATCATATCGAGGTAGGTCCGGAGTTTAAAATTTGGGGTCACCACCTCCACCAAGATCTCTTCACAAAAAGGAGATCCTCTCTTTTTCGCTAGAGCGGACGTAATGAGCTCCCCTTCTCTTCATCTCCTCCAACTTCTTAGTAGCAAGCTCAATTTGCTCACCGAGCTCTTGCAAGTTGTCATCCAAAGGTACTCGCGTCACAGTCAGGTACCCTAACCTTCGACCCCTAATCCCACTTTTTCAAAGGATCTGGGTCTTGGGGCGGGGTCCGACTTTCGGCTTCATCCTCTTGCTCGAGATCTCCTGGGCCTCCCTTTCTTCCCATTCGCTTGTGCGCGTCATGGTCTCTCGGCCGGACTGTCATGGGTCGGGGTCGTATTCCCTTTCCTTTCTCTTTCCTTCGCTGCTGAGCTGGCCTCCTCTCCATGACCAACTTTTCAAGTCCTCCTTCCTCATCGAGATCATCCGGTCCGGGTCTTTCCTTCCCGCGTTCGGAGGATCCTGCAGGATTGAGATGAGAGAACTCGGGTTGCAAACCTCCTTATCCTTTCTCGGGGTCTCCAATACCCCTTCAAACATGCTTCCTGAGTCTCCATACCTCCGTACCTCCGTTTGATTCGAACACCAAGAAAAAGTTTCCCGAGACGGCGCCAACCGATTTAGATCAAGAGGTTACCTTCGGATCACGGACTTAATGAGTGAACTTAGGGTTCGGGTTCTTTGACGACTGAAATGGATGAACAAGCGTCAGGCTAGCGGGGTGGTCGGCTAAGACCCTCCGATGCTTAAGTCGGTCGAGGTCGTGAAGTATTGGGATCCGATGACGATAAATGTAAAAGTAAACGGTAAAAGAAATGGGATAAATAATGAATACCTTATTATTCTCAGAAGAACCTTTTATAGCTAACAACACTCCGCACAAGCAGTAATCGAGGTTACGCGCCAGTGGCAGCGTCGAGTGGAGCTTTGTACTTGGATGTCTACTTCATCAACGGCCAAGCCAGGGAGGCTTCCTTTGGGCTTGACTGGCCTCGCTGAGTCCACTAGGCATAATGGGCCTTCCAACAATTGTATCCTGGAGTGGGCATTTGCCACATCAAATACATGGCACTGGTGGCTTCATAAGGGAAATAAAAAACCGTAAGAAATTTATTTATAATTTTTTTAGGATAATCACAAAAAAGCCCCCGAAGGTTCGGGCAATTACAAAAAAACCCAATAAAACTTACAAAAAGTTCCCTTCAAAGTAAAAAAATATTTAAAAACCCATTTGACATCTATAAAAATATTACATTTAACCCTTTAAATTTAAGACAAGATTAAACTTGAGGATGTTATTGTAATTTTTAAATATATTTGGGTTCTTTTGTAATTAGCCCAAACCTTAGGGGTGTTTTTGTAATTATCCTTTTTTAAATTTCTAAATTAGCTTGTTTTAGTTAACCCTTGATGAGAATGGATTTCAGGATGGGATTACATCCAACAAGGTGACAAACTTTATCGAGACATGGATCGATTGATTGCATTTAGTGAGGGATTAAAGACTTGGTCCAAGTGGGTGGATTCTAACATTAATCCCTCCCAAACTAAGGTTTTTTTCAGGGCATCTCTCCCACTCATTACAAGTAAGCTGTTTTTTTTTCTTTAAAACAAATTAAGCTGCTCGATACTTGGTTCGAAATCGATCTTTAAAAGCTAATTTGAGTTTGATTCATTAATATAACGAACCAAGTTTGAACATATTTTTTGATTCGGAACGCGGCTCGACTCAATTAGTAGAAAAAAAGTGTAAATATATCAAGCTACTCGAGCTCGACTCGTGTTCAGCTCGACTAAAAGTCGTTCGAGCTCGATTCGATTATTAATCAAACCAGACTCAAACACAGTTTTTGAAACTCGATAAAAAAACCCAAATAAACTTGCACAGTACTATATTCATATCTACTCTATTCGTTTGTACCCTTACATATGTCATATTTTCACTATGTTTTGAGCTTATGTAGTGGTGTAGAGTGGAATGCATCAAATACAACAACATGCAATGGAGAAACTCAACCAATCAATGGTTCGGTGTACCGGAGGAGCGCTGGCGGTGGGGGCATGTGGTGAAGGGTCTTTGGGTAACATGACGACGCCCGGTGGTGGGGTCATTGGATGTGACGACACTCTGCGTTGAGGAAAGATGGTCACCCGTCGGTTTATGGGATTGGTGGGCAAAAGGAAACGATTGCGATCATTGGTGCTTTCTTGGAGTGCGATGTGGGAATGAGTTGCTCTATGGGATTTTGGTTACTAAAGGAAAATCTAAGATGTAAAAGAATTTGGGCCGTGATTGCTTGTAAAAGAATTTTGTAAAATCATTACTTTTTGAATGATTGTAATTTCATTGTAATTTGGATCATTATGAATTTATTTGTGCCAAATTTTCTAACAGCATGTAATGTTAGCGTGTTACAAATATAATAAACCCAAATATAAATTCAACAAAATTTCATTTTATTTATAAATTGGTCGTTATATTGTGCATTTTTTTTTTTATCAGATGTATTTTTGGTATGGAATTCTGATTTTTTTTGAATGTTTGATTATTATTTTCATTAAATATAACATGCTTTCCACTACCAAAGACTATATAATATTAAATATAGCTCATTTTTCTTTTCTTCAACTAATTTGATATGTTTGCTTGTTAAAACAGTCTACACCAGATTCCTTCTCATTGGAGCTTCCTTTCTGCCCCAACAAAGCTATTAAAATGGCAACTTTTCTCCCAACTCCAATTACTCTCTTTCAAACCCTTCAATTTTTCTTCCCAAATTCCCAAAACCCTCATCAAAAATCCTAATTTCCCCCTCAAATTCGAACTCTAAAACCCCAATCTTCCATAAAAGAATGCCAACTCAAATTCAAGCATCGACCAGTGATCTTGATCCAGGCTTCCTGCAACAAGCCATCCAGCTGGCACAATCATCACCGCCCACGTGGCAATCTGCCCTCATCAACAACGTCGTGATATTTCTCTTAGGATCCCCAATTCTTGTTTCTGGCTTATCACTCTCTGGCATTGCTGCGGCTTTCTTGCTTGGAACCCTTACTTGGCGTGCCTTTGGCTCTCCTGGGTTTCTTCTTGTGGCTACATACTTTGTCATTGTGAGTTAAAAGTCATTTTTTTATTTTTTATTTTTTAATCATATACGTGTATGCGTGTGTATGAGCTTCTGATTTGAGTATTGAACTGAAAAATGGAATTTTTTCGTTTGCATTTTGCTTGTTGGTTTGGTCTTGAATTTTTTCGTAATGTAGAGAGATGAAATTCTTAGCAGTTTCACTGTTGTGTTAGAATTAAAAAATTGACTGCTTTGTTTCTCCCAAAAATAAAAATAAAAAATGCTTTGTATCTAGATCCATACTTTTCTGATGTGTGGGTTTAGAGCATCAAATCATCAGTAATTTGCTATAATTTTGTTATTTTTGCACTTTTTTTAAAGCAAAAGGCCGAAGGCCAAAATGAAATAACAAAGAAAAAGAGAATGCTGATCACAAAACCGATCAGCTAGCCTGAGATGGGGCCTCGTTATTATTTTTGCACTTAAATATATGTATTTCACTTACTTATTTACAAATATTGACTCACTTGTCAAATTGGCTGAAGATCTGGATTTCAGAATTTCACTGTACTTATACTTAGGAAATTTAAAATAACAAATTGATAATTCGCAGGGTACTGCAGCTACGAAAGTGAAAATGGCTCAAAAGGAGGCTCAAGGGGTTGCCGAGAAAAGAAAAGGAAGGAGAGGACCAGGAAGTGTGATTGGATCAAGTGCTGCAGGCTGTGTTTGTGCCGTCCTCTCAATCTACGGCATTGGTGGAGAGATATATAATCGCCTATGGCAACTTGGTTTTGTAGCCAGTTTCTGTACTAAACTGAGCGATACTGTCTCGAGTGAGATTGGGAAGGCATATGGCAAAACGACGTGAGTACTAACTCTTGTGATGTAGTTATCTCGAAGTCTATCTTCATTCGATTCCAGTTATTCCTTTGACAAATTAGTAGTGAGAACTGAGAACGCAAAAGGATGAGTAAAATGAGTTAAAGAAAAGAATGAGCAAGTTAATATAGAAAAAAGGGATAATTACATGGAGTCAAGTAAGGGAAAGAAAAGGCCTCAAATCACTTATGATATAAATGTGTGGTCGCTTCCTCTACCACTTTTCCACCATCCGAACTGCCGATTGAAAAATCTATCTTTCTTGGTCCGCGCCGAGAAACCCCTTGAGGTTTCGGCTATTTACCAAAAATAAAAAAAAACAAAACAAGACAGAGAAGTTTCAAAAGTTACAAAAACCTCCTTGAGGTTTGATTCCATTTTACATATCGGGGTGTAACTGTAATATTTTCTTTAAATGCAAGGGGGTGTTTGAAGTGTGTTTTTGTAAATACCGCAAACCTCAGGGGTTCTTTTGTAGTTATCCCTAGAGAAAATAAGCGGCCCTATGAGAAATGAGCTTTTGGTGTTATACTATTTTCTTGCTGTTCAGATTAACCCTAAGTGTAACCTGCATATGAGAAAAAAAAGAAATTATAACTTGCTGGATATATTCTTTGTGTTTCGTTTCTTTTTTTTTTTTGATCGGTAGTTTCGTTTCTTTTATCTGGTGGATGATTGTCTTATTTGAGCTTGTATATCTTAGTTTATAGAAGAAAAAAATTGTCTTGTCATTGTAGTTATCTAATCACAACATTCAAGATTGTACCAAGGGGGACTGAAGGGGCCGTTAGCATTGAGGGAACTTTCGCTGGACTTCTAGCTTCAATTCTTCTTGCTTCTGTCGGATGTCTTATGGGTCAGGTAAAAATTTACTTGTCATGTTCTTTTCCAGAGTTCATAAAGTAAAGTTGATCTATCAGTTGCTACATATTGCTTCAATTATAAACTTCTAATTCCTTTTTTGATGAAATAATTATGCATGAATTTAAAAAGTCAAAAACTCGACAAGTTTACTGTAAATCAGATGTGTCGTAAAATATTGCAATGACATGAAATTTACGGTTCTGACAGCTAGTTGAAAAAAGTGATGGACATAAAAAGAGTTAGGTCTGCTCTTGCAGAATTGTTTTTAAACAAGTCATTTCACATTCTATGTTATTTTTCTCCAACTCTAAATTTGCAACTGATGAAGAATTATTTCTCAACAGATACATGTACCTGAAGCCGTCATATGTGTGATTGCTTCCCAGATTGCTAATGTTGGAGAGAGTATTATAGGCGCTGCACTCCAAGAGAAAGAAGGATTTCGATGGGTTAGTCATTTTCTTTAGCTTTGTGATCCACTTTTCTGCAATCTTGTCGAGATTTTTCCTATATGGTCGAGGAGTTAAATTCCTTGCTCTGGGTATTATTCATGTACATGGTTCACATAGGCGTAATCTGTGCATCTTTCACATTGAATCAGCTCGGATTCTTATGCGTTTATGTACTATTGATATTTGAAGTTGTGCCCTTTTTATGTGTTTCCTTCATTATTTTTCAGCTTAACAACGATGCTGTAAACGTCATCAACATATCCATGGGCAGCATTTTGGCAGTCCTTATGCAGCAATTAATTCTTCAAAGCTGGCGTAGATAGTAACTAGTACTCCATGGCTGGCTTGCATAATTCAGAAAATCATTGTCTCATGATTTCCCAGAAATGGGCCCTTGAATTAATGCTCGATGAGGCCGCATAAATATACAAATATTTGTACCTCGCAAGAAAAAGAAAGGAAAGAGTAAAGGATGTGGCCATGGCACTCAGGTTCTCCTTTTTCCTTCTGAGTCGGTCAGTTTTCTAAAACATTTCCCGGATAGAGTAGAGAAATGGTGCTTTTAATTTCTTGTCTGCTCGGGTTATTCATTTCATTGAGACATAGCATGACTGAATATTTTGATAGCTTGAAATATCTAGTTTCCTCCATTGTAAATCCCATTATCTAAAGGTAAAAAAGAAACTGAGAGCATTCACATAATCTTTCAGAGTATATTTTCTTTTTATATGATTTGTTTATTGAATTTTGTTTTCCAGAAAAGTTTTTCTCTGGTGATAAATGTTGTTGTCTTCTTCCAGCAATCGATGATATTGCCCTCTTCCATCAATAAATGAATCTAGGACCCAATATGAGCAAGGGAATGTTGGCAAAACCTTATGATTTTATAGGAAGTGGTTTATTGTAGCACAAGCAAAAAGTAGTTAGAATTAGAGGTTTGTAGTGTGTGCAAATATAAGCTAAACGTTAAATAAGCTGAAAGTAGGGGTGGCAATTTGAGGCACGGCACGATTGACCGACACGAACACGGCACGAAATTATAGGGTTTGGTTGAGGCTTATCGGGTTCGGGCCGTTATCGGGCTTGCGATAAGACACGATAAAAATCGAGTTGTTATAGGACTGGCACGATAAGACACGATAATTTTTTAATTGTTAATAATTAATTATTTATATGGGTAATTTAATAATAATTGATTATTTTTACTTGACTATTTTTATTAAAAATTTATTAGCATATATGTTTTAGGTATTAAATATAAGGAATATAAAAAAATTATAAGTTTTATTTGTTAACTGGCCTAACGGGTTCACCTAAATAAATTTGACAATTTTTCTTATCGTGGCTTACCGTGTGCGTCCGTGTTTTTCGTGTTTTTAATGTGTCGTGCTTTCGGGCTTAAATTCCAGGCCGTTAATCATGTCGTATTCGTGTTTGGGCTTATCGTGCGCGTGCGTTATCGTCTTTGGCCCGATTTAACGATTTGCCACCCTACCCTAGGTGAAAGACAATGTTTGGTGAATAAGTTGTAAATGTGTTTTATTTGTATGTAGAAGACTTAGAAGTCAAACCAGCAAAATCTAAAATACTCATCCCTTAGTTTTAGATTCTGACCAATTTTTTTCTCTGTCAAAAACTGACATCACTTTTTTTAAATGGTTTCAAGCCCTCACTAAGGTCCTCTCCAACCCAACTTCAAATCTCACCTTATTACACTAAATATGCAAAAATCCTTCTCCAACCCAACTCTAAACCTCACCAAATTTGGTGTAGTGAATAGTGTTACACCAAATTTGGTGTAACACTATTCATTTACACCAAATTTGGTGTAATGCAAATATCCCACATTTGCCCTCCAATTCCCTTCTATCTCAAAATTAAATTCCAATTGTATCCTCATTTTATATATAATTAATTTATATAATATGATTTTAATAATTAATTAATATTTCTATAAATTTTAATAAATAACAAATAATTATAATGTAAACTAAAAGAAATACTAATATTAATTTTAATATTTATTTTAGTAATATAACTAATTAATATAATATTAATTAAATGAAAGTTTATGGTTAATTACATTAATAATAATAAAATATAAGTAAATAAAATAACTGTATAAATAAGTAAATTTTGTTACTATAAAATGAAGAAGAAATAATAAAATATTCATTTGATGTAAGATTTGGTGTAATGGGTTGGAGATGGTTTTGTCAAAATTACACCAAAACACCAAATTTGGTGTAGTTTTTACACCAAATTTGGTGTAATGGGTTGGAGATGGTCTAAGTCGAGAAACGCTGGACCTTTCCAAAAAAATAAAAAAATAAACCTTTCAAAAAAGTCGAGAAACGCTGGCAAGAATACCCCGGAGAGCTGGGTTATACCATAACCTCAATGATTTAAAATCTAATGATAGTCACACCTCAGAACCAAACTTGGCTGACATTGTAAATTTATGACAGTTGCATTTTGTGTGGAACTGGCATTAATTCATGGCGTAGCATTTAATCAGAATCTCAAAATAAAATAAAAATGAAAAAAACGAGATCGTGCATAAAGGCTTATTCTTGTATTAAAAAGATAACAATCACACTAGTAATACAATTGGATACGATTTAAGCTAAAAGCAGAAACATTTCATAATCGAAATCTCCAAGTGCAGTAGACATTTCACAATGGTATAGAAAAAACCAAAATGACAAATCGATACTCGACAAAAAGCTTCGTGTAAGATTAACTTATGCATCTTTCAACGATCCAGCTACATCGATGACGAATCGATACTTGACATCAGCTTTCTCGAGACGTTCCATGGCTTGGTTTATATAGCCCATTGGAATGACCTCAACATCTGCTGTTATGTTGTGTTTTGCAGCGAAGTCCAACATTTCTTGTGTTTCCTTCATACCTCCAATACCACTCCCAGCCACTGTCTTCCTCCCTGTTATCACACCCGGATTAGCAAAAACATGCATGATTGTGATTACAATACATGAAAGAGTTTTGCACAAGCAGCAATATTACTAAAAGGGATGTTTACGAGGTTCGCCTAATTACAAAAAAGTCCACTTACTTTTCAAAATTACAAATACCCCTAAGGTATTACAAAAAGCCCCTTAAAGTTTGTATTGCTTAACAAATATCACTCTATTGAGTAGAGTTGACAAAATTCGCCCGGCCGATGGGCCTGCCCAACCAGCCCCGTATAGGGTTGGGTTGGGCTTCATTTTTATATACCTGAAAAGAACTGGGCCTACTTTGGTCCGGCCCAAATGGCTGGAATCCCGATTGGCCCGACCAAAGACACGTGTTGGGCTGGACTAGACCACAAGAAATGTGGTCCAACGAAACCTCAGGCCAACTTGACCCGACCTAACCCAATTTATGACGGGGGCTCGGACCGGCCCATTGCCAACTCTAATATTGACTATTGAGGGTGTAATCAGTAGGTGTAATTTGGAAAACAGAAAAAATATGAAGGGGGTATTTGTAATGCTGAAAAGATATCTGAGTTTTTTTTGTAATTAGACTAAACCTCAAGGGTACTTTTTGTAATTAACCCTTGCTAAAATGAAGGAACAGGAGCCATGTCTACTAATAAATGGAGAAGGAAATGCCAAAGTCTCACTCTCCTGTCAGGGCCAAATGAGAGATGGATGGATGATTTTACCTGAAAGCAAAGGAAAAACAGGTAACTCCAGAGGCTTTGGTATAACACCAAGAATTATAAGTTTCCCATTAGGTTTCAAGAGGTTGAGTAATGGCTGCACAGCATGATGAGCAGAAACTGTATCCAATATCCCATCCATGGTCCCTGCTGCAGCCTGCAAAATAATCGAACAGCATGAGCGCAATTTTCAGACAAGCTCCATACATAAAGCAGCCTCAGACAAATACCATCATCTGATCTTGATCACGGCTAACCAAAAACGAATCGACACCAAGATTCTTGATCGCTTCCTCTTTTTTATCAGGGTTTGTACTTATCACCGTCACTTTCGCCCCAAACGCTTTAGCAAACTTCACAGCCACATGGCCTAGACCACCTAGACCCACCACGCCCAAGTGGGTCCCGGGCTTGTCGAGCCCAAAGTACTTTAACGGGCTGTAAGTTGTGATTCCAGCGCAGAGAAGAGGACAACCACCGTCCAGAGGCATATTTTCGGGCCAACGGATAATGAAATGCTCGTCACAGACCATGATGTCTGAATAACCACCGTATGTTGGTGTTCCATCGAAGTATTTGCTTCTGTATGTAAGAATCATTTTGGAACAGTAGTTTTCGAGATCGTTGGCACAGCATTCGCACGAACGGCACGATCCTGCCATGCATCCTACGCCGACTTTGTCTCCAACTTTCACCTTTGTCACCTTGCTGCCCACCTCTGTAACAACTCCAGCAATCTCATGTCTGTGTCAATCAACTAAATGAGTTGTAAAAGATCATACATAGTCGGTTTGAGTCATTACAAAATTATCGGTTCTTTCTGAAGACACTCCCAATATAACAATACTTCTATATGAATGCAGATGACATCAAAATGCAGAGCCAGGTAATTAGTGTAAAGAAAGAACACTATCTCAATTCATGAACACATACACATTACACAGCAAGGCCCCGTTTGGATATCGATCCAATTGACAAAATACACTTACAAGATCATCCATATTTCAGCCCTTATAATCAAATAATAAAAACAGAGTTAGAAAAATGAAACATACCCAGGAAGCACAGGGTAGGTAACCTTGCCCGTCTCATTCTTGACGCTGTGAAGGTCCGAATGACACACCCCACAATACAAAATCTTCAGTTTCACGTCTTTTTCCCCAGTTGCCCTTCAAATCCAAGAAAAAAAAATTAAAACAAAAAAAATTTACTCGCACACTTCAACAATAATTGGAGCAAAATCTTTCTGTCACATTCTTGAAATCCTAAGTTCCAAATTACCTTCTTAAAATAAACAAAAGCTTCTTTAGGGAGTGTTCGCAAAAACTTTTGATTTTAAAATAGGTGATTATTGTAGCATAAGCTAAAAGTAGTTGAAAATTAGAATTTTGCGTTGTTTCGGAAATAAAATCTAAAAGTTGAATTGATTAATTGAGAGTATTTGGTAAATAAATTGTAGAACCAGAAGTACAATCAGAAATATAAAAACCTCTCCCATGCTTTTATATTCTGATTAAATCAAGCAAAATCAGAAGTAGAAAAGTAGAAAATAGCATTTGCAAGCATTTCTTTTTTAATAAGTTGGGTGTAGTGATTGGAGGAAGAGATAAATTTCAAAAAACTGAAAGATATTGAGTTCAACCCCTGTTAACATCCTTTCAAATAATGAGCGATACCATTTGAGCTACAAGCTCGTGGTTGGCATTTGCAACCATTAAACACTACTTTTTTCAGCTGATAATCACTTTTTTTTAGTGATTGCAAACACTCCCTTAATCAAACTGAAACCACGAATTCGAAGTACTAAGCTAAAACCCTTTTCGCAATTGAACGGCACAGACCCAAATACTAAAACCAATATACACTAGCAGAATCTAAAGAACTACATATTTTATCACATAGCAAATGATCGAAAATTAAGCAACAAATATTAGAACAAAAGACTGGTTGAGGAAAGCCATTATTATACCTTCTGGAAAAATGGAAGGGAGAAAGTATGCCCGAATTGTCTCTGGCAGCCCATCCGAAGGCCTTAACGGGGTGTTCTTCTTCAGGTGCTTTCACCATTTTTTTCTTAAGCTTAACAGAGTATGTATATTACTAAGCAACAAACAATCAACAGGTGGATGAATATTTTATTTCAGAGGAAAATACTCGTGAGCCATGTGTATATATAGAGGAAGAAAATAGTCGGATTCAACGTCACCAGTGACGGGGGAAAGGGGTAGAGATGGAATATATTCTCCGATATTTATCTATTTTTCGCACGAATCGCGTGCACCACTGCACTATTTTTGATTTTTGCATTTCGTGATATAATGAGAAAAATACTAAAGTAGAAAAAAAAAAAAAAGAAAAGAGGTATATAATGCAGCATCTGAAATGGACTGGAAAGACCTATCTTTAAATGTATGGGCCTGTGGGGTGAAAGGGATTCTGCCATGATTATCTCAGTCTGTATAGACGATGAAGTTAACATTAATTTTCTGGGTTAATTACAAAATGTACCCATGAAGTTTGAGGTAATTACAATGAAACCCAACTAAATTTTAAAATTACAAAACGTATCCTGAAATTTGTCTCATCTAACATACACCAAAATAAAAGCGGAATTTGCTGACGTCGTCAAAAAATTTGATATGAAAATCCAAATATGCCCCTATTGTAACATTCACAAATTATAAGTAGACAAAAAATGTCATTTGGCTATTCCGAAAATATTACGGAAAAAAAACCTCTGTCAACTATTATAACTTACAAAAAGATCCTTCAATTCTTATCCCAAGTATATCTACAATTAGTAAACAGGGATTTTCTCAAGGAAAAAAAAAATAGTAAACAGGGAAAATTAAATTTTGAATCAATTAAAAAAACACACAACTGAAAATTATTTTGATTTTCACAGTATGTATAACATCAAAATCCCTCTCAAAATCTTATAAACCTCCCTCTGGCTATGAGAAAAAACAACTTCCTCCCCACTAATTTTCCATTAACAACATATATGTGCAATCTAAAATTATCAAAATTAACAATATTAATATTCAATCCGCTACAAATACATTGAAATATTATTCCACTTTTTTTATAACCGAAAATTCATGTCCCCACGTGACTAAAAATAACTACGCCCAGAAAGCAACTACTGTTCAAATACGTCATGCCAAATTTACATTTAAAATAAGCTAAATAATATTTAAATAAAACTTAAAAAAGCCATCCTTAGTTCTATCTCATATTCGTCTTCGACCATTAGTTTTCAATACCCGTAGAGTTCTGGATTTATTTCACACAATCAATCAATTAATCAAGCAAACATAATTTTTAACTCAGGCTGAAGCTGGACATAATTTTTTGAATATACATATCCATTTTCCAAACCAAGCCAAGAGCTTTAAAGAAAAATTCTACGATCTAAAACCTTAAAGAACTCGTTTTAATCGAATCAAGCATGAATACAAACGAGTACATTAGCACGGTAAGACGATTTCTACTTATGAACGATTTCAAGCAAGCAAACAACAAAGAAGGAAGACAAGATTACTCTAATCACTTATAGCACCACCTACCCTATCTGATAGCCCCTCGGAGATTCAAATTTTCTATTCCATCATTCAGATTGATGACATGCATCCGGCGACGGAATCCAATGGTCGTCAAGAACGCCTCCTACGCTTAGAGATATCACCATGTGAGAGACGGTATTGGAAGTTTGACAAAGGGGAGGAACCTATATCCGGCACAAAGACATTTGAGTCGTAAAGATTATGAGATTTTCGAGGCCAGTTAAGTCCAGAAGCTGTTGGCGGAGAAGGAATCTCCGGTACTGTCCAGAATGTATCAGGCACCTGCCCCATTTGATCGTAGTCGCCGTCTATATCTCCATCGGCGGCTCGCAGACCTGGGGAGCAATCTGAATCTCCAAGCTTCCCATTATCGGCCTGATGAGATTTTTTTCAAGACAAAAGTTAAATTTTTGAACATAATCAAGCAAAGGAATCATATAACTATATGGGAGTTTTGAAATGGTTTTTGTTTATGAAGGGGAAATGTAAGATAGGGACAACCTCAAGGGGTCTTTTGCAATTTTGAAAAACCTCCGGGGCTTTTTTTTTTTGTAATTAGCCCGAATCTCAGGGGAGATTTTGTAATTATACCTTAAAGATAATATAATTTTAACATAGTAATTATTCTCTAGCATAAATACAATCTATAGATCAAACAATCAATTTTCAACAAACCAACATCATTTTTCCAACAAATTTTCCTAAATTCACCATATGCTAGTTAAAGGAGAGACATCTTTATTCTTTAAATCGAAATGAAAGCAGTAAATGAATCTAAATCATACCTTAGACGAGCCATGATCCATGAAACTATAATTCTGATTATAATTCTGATTGTAATCACCAAGTTCAAGAAATTCATCTAACTGCCACGGCGCAGAGCCTCCAGTAAAAGGTAGCATTGATGATGAAAAATCCCCACCTACGCCGCTTGACAGGCATATTTCTACTGTCTTGACCAGTTGATGAAACTGGGGTGGTCCTCTTCGGGAGAGAACGAGGTTCTACCGGTCCTGAGATTTTATCGTTACTTTGAGAATGGATTTTCTCTGAAGATGACGATGGAGTATTTTCAGTACTTTCGAGGCCTACTTTAACTCCAGTGAGTAAAAACCTCTGATGCACAGAAACCAAGGAATTCGCTGTGTGTATGGCAACATCGCATTTTCTGCAAAGTAAAGCGCGTCCTCCAGGCAAAAGAAATAGCCGAACAATTCCTGCAAAAATTGCAATTGGGGTATCAAAACCTACTGATGTGCTTTTTATTTCTTTAGAAGAAAAAGTGATGTTTTTTTCTAAAAATACTAAACAGTGTCATACAGATCGAACTCGCATTAAGGCACACAAGCCTAACTCCAATAAATGGCAATTGAAGACCAAAAAGTTTTTCATATGATCCATAAAGTAAGGGATTAAGGTAGAAAATATATTTCAAGCATTACATGCAGCAATACAGAGGATCAACTCGGACATGGATCAAAAAATTGACCTCCTAAAAGGATAATAGGCGAAAAAACGCTTTATGATTGATATAATTAACAGCAATAATACTACACGACGTACTTGTCAATATTTCAATCTTTTTGACAGGTCCACTCAAGAAAACAACATAACTATTATCAAACAAAATACACAATCGTCACAACTCACAAAAGATCATTGGATTAGACAGATTAAACATGAAATGAAAAACACACACCTACTATATTACATTAGTGCAAATATTGCAATGTAATATTTCCGTAGCCGTAGCAGAAAAAAACAACTGTTCTAATCAATTCGGACATATTTTCCTTTCTTCAGTAGAGAAGGGACATGTCAAGGCTAGCTAGTTAAACACAACATAATGATTATGATTTGCATTATTCCCCTTTCTTTTCATGTGCGCAGTGTGAGGCAACATATGAGATCAATACAATCGGGTGCAACGAATTTCAACCCAAATTGAGGATATGACAGAGATCTAATCCTTAATGGAATAACAAGAGTACAAGGCAAGTGTGACATTCACCTTCTACCAACAAAAAAATATGGTCCTCCCCTTAAGCATCACTAATGGCTAATTGTTCGATTTAAATGCAGGGCACCTATACGGGAACTCAAACTTCTGGCATGAACACATGCTTTTGCCCCCCAATAAACCATCCTCAAAACTCTCACTGGGAAAGACAAGATGTAACATGGTCCCACACACAACTAAGGAATACTCAATACAGATATTTTTTCATGCCAAAACACAACTCAGCCACCATCCCAAGAATCACATAGCACAAACAGTATCTTTATAAATATTATTTACCAACAAATGACCAGAAATTTTATCACAAGAAACTAATTTGTGAACATATTCGGTTAACAAATTAACCAAAAAGAATTATATATACCTTGCACTCTCATCCTGCTCTCAAGGGAAAATGGGGTTTGGTTTCTTTTAATATATTAGAGCTCAATGAGAACGAGAAAAGATTAAAAACTAATGTGAACTGGGTGAAATATCAAAACAGCTCAGCACGAATAAGAATTAAAATAATCTCAAAAAAAAAACGCCATAACACTGTATCCACAGAAACAAAATATCTGTTTCTCAAAAAAAAAAAAAAAAAAAACAAAATATCAGTCCTCTACAACACATCAGAAAATACTTTAATAATCACACTCTTTAGATATTTATAATCAATCAAGACCAGTCAAACAAAACATAAACAAAATTACCAGTAATCCCACCTTATCCAATATCTCCAATCCCCAAAAAAAAAACACAAACAAAAAAAAATCTCGAGAAGATCAAAGAAAAAAGAAAAGATTACTATGAAATTAACCTGACAAATATCACACTTGGGCATCTGCGAAGACGAGGTAGAAAGTGGGACCCTCTGGTGTTTACTGGCGAGCTTATTAGCGGCGTGTACTTTCTGATCGCAACCCCAACACAGCGCCGCCTCGTCGGCGCAGCAGAGGACATTCGCCTCCGCCGCCTCACACACGTTGCACTGAATCTTCATCACTACCAAAAAATTCAGCTCCAAAACCCTCCTCACAGAAACTCAAGAAAAAAATAAAATCTCGGCCCAGCTTTATAGGTATATTAAGATCTTTCAATAGGGGTGGGGGGAGGGGAGTGGTAGCGAGTGGAAACGAATAAAAGAGAATACATGTGGGAGGGTTTAAGAATTTGCGTACTGATTCTTGTGGGGTATTTTTAATTATATAATTTTAGAAATTCTTTTTGTAAGTGGATTTTGGGGCAAATGAAAGTTATTTTTCCTTGTCTTGGTTTTTATATTGGGGAACTGATAAATTATGAAATTAAATAATAATAATATAAAAATAATGAAACAATGGGTATGCGGTGAGGCGGTGAGGCACGTATTGGTATGTGTGTGCGTGTGGAGAGAGGTGGAGGGGCTAAGCTGAGCTGTAAATAAGAAGACTGATATTATTGTCAGTCTGAGGATACGGTGTGGCGCGTGTATGGGGAGTGGACATGTTTGAATCCGGACAATATTTACTTAACACTTAAGGTCCTTAAGGATAAATTGATAAAATGATATTTTTATAATACAACATGTTATTTACTTACTATATTTTAATATGTTAGATGGAATATTGAGTAGATAAAATGATATGACAGGATATATTTAAGGATAAATTGATAAAATGATTTTGTTTAACCACTAGGTTTATCGACCACTTGCAGATACTTTCTTGCTTAATAAAGCTCAGTTCAATCTCTCGCAATGATGATAGCGTCGAATTTAAAAAAAAAATGATATTTTATATACATTAGTTTTATATTTTGAAATATCAAATAGAACACTAATATTTGTATGAGAGACAATCTCATGGACGGATCTTATGATTTAATAAAATTTTAACTCGAACTAAACTCATTAAAAGAATCTTTATTTTTTGTATTTTCTATGATTTGTCTCATAAATTTAGATCATTGAGATAATCTCATATAAGACCTCATCAAAATATAATAGGAGATGTGGATGGATGTAAATTATTGAAGAGTATACGAGTATTATTCACCAAATATTTAGTTGATAAATAGATATTGTATTTTAAAAAATAATATTTAATTTTATTATTATATCTAATGCACGTTTTACAAATTGGATTGGTCAACCGAGTTGTTCGACGGTAAATCGTTGTTCGGCTTAAAGGGTGTATGACTAAGCTTATTTAAAAGATCTTGTAAGCTCATACATCTTATAAGATGTTTTAGAGTTTATAAGAAGTTAGATCTTATTTTAAGAAAAATTATTGAAGTATTTAGATAAAATAAGATGTTGGATCTTTTAAGATGTTAGTATGACAATTTTGTTTAAAAATAGTCAAAATTAAAGAAGTTTGTTGAAATAAGATCTTATTTAAAAAAAAAAAAAAAAAGCGGGATTCCCCTTCGCTTTTTTAGACGATCTTATAAGCTCCTAAGTCCTAACATCTATTTTATTTGGAAGCTTATAAGATCTTTTTTAAAATCGTTTAACAAACAAATTCAAGAACGTATAAGTTCTCGGATATCTTATAACATATTTTCAAGAGCTTATAAGCTCAACCAAACACTCTCTTAGTTCGATTAGCCTTTTTTTTTTTTTCTCAACCCGCAGTATTACATACCAAATGGGGCATAAACCTTCCACTTTCTTCTGGACTATAGGACATCCGTTTCTTCTCGGGGATGATCCTAATCTTTGGGGATTAGTTCGATTAGCCTTTAAAAATCGTTTTGTTGGTTGAACCATGGGGCGGAGCCACATGTGGCTAAGATCGGCTCAAGCCTGCACATTATCGAAATTTCATTTTAGTACTATAATTTATATATTATATATAATTAGCCCACCCCAAAATTTAACCCAAAACTCAAGTTCAATTGAAAATTTAAATTCATTTTTAAAAATCAAGAACGAAAGTGTTACAACTTTTGTGTTATCATGACATTGATGCTATAATTAATAATTTTTTCTATCTCTATAGACTATCTTTATGGTCTTTAAAATTTATCATTAGTACACTTATTAGTTATTAAGCATGTCATTATATTTAATTTGTACTTAACTATTTTAGAATGTGTACTGTAAGTATCAAATATATATATATATATATATATATATATATATATATATGTTTAAGGGCTCGAAACGAACGATTTTCCACCCCTAAGTATCATCATGAACTATGAAACTGGAAAGTTGTCTATTTTCTCGTAGTTTTTTCTATTTAGGTATTGGCTTATTGTTGTTTTGTGGCAAGAAAATAAATAATTTTGAAAATAATATGTCCATTTGACTGCTAATGTAAAATACCACTATATGTTTACTCCTATGAAGTAATTTTTACTCTTTATAGTCTATTAATATTTTATTATATATATATATATATAAATTTGTTCTATATATATAATTTTCTTAGTAAGGTTTTTACTTCTTAAATTTCACCCTACAACTAATTCCTAGATCCGCCACCTTGGGTTGAACGTGTTAAAGTCAAATTTCTTTTTCTTTTACATATATCTTAGGATATAAAATTGTAAATTGGGTATTTTTACGGTTACGTGATTGTTTGAGTTTTGGGATATGTGTTATATTACTTTTTAGTTGATTATTTACATACTTTGAAAATGTATTACATAATAATTAATGTATTGTATTATTGTTTTGCATAATAAATAGAAAATGTGAAATTGATTTTTGTTAGATCGGTTATTTATACCAATGGCTGTGTCGGTTCAATTAGTAAACCGGAAAAGGTTAGTAAGATCAGTTTGCTCCTTTGTCCCCAATATATGCGGAAACCTGTCACATCGAATACCAAAAGTTTTTCAGAAGAGATGATCACGGATAAAGTTAGACGTTTGTTTTGCTCAGAATTGTCAAATGGGTCTGTCGGGCGGTGCTGGTCCGACTGAAGTATTCGACTTGAGCCGATCCGAAATTTCTTCGATTACTATTTTGTTGTCCAGTCCGATCCATATAATATAATGAACAAGTAAATTGTATCGGGTCCTGAGTCAACACAGTTTTTCGACCAAACATCTCGGCTCCTTTCGAGCCTATCCTCATCATCGGGTCGACTGGTTTAGCTATTTCTTTTTTATTTCATTGGCAAAATATTAAATGAAAAGAGTAAAGAAGGCCACGATTGGATATGGAAGAGATTCCATTTTGTTACGTTGAAGAAATTTTTTTGACCAACCATATGATTGTAAAATGTTTTGTTCAAATGAAAATATAATAAATTAAGATTAATGAATTTTTTTAATAAATCTCATATAGGGGCAAAATGAATACTTTAGATTTAGTTTATAGCAGTTGCCTTTGGCCTTAACTCAATCACTTTTTTAATCTCAGGATGCCATAACTATGATTTGTAATTTACTTCTTATTGGTGCTGTTGGAAATTTGCACAGATAGGATCGCATACTTCGTCATTCGATTAGTCTAGTCGGGTACTCTAAACAAAAGGGTATTTGGGTAGTTAAAGGGTTCACCGATTAGCAAAGAGTAAAGATTTGAGCGAAGTGCTAAGCCTGAAAAGGTGAGGTCCCCAAGGCCTAGAAGTGGCACAAGTAGGGATGGCAATGGGTAGACCCTAGGGATTCTATATCCTCCATCCCCATACCCATTTATTATACTCAAACCCATACCCATACCCATACCCATCGGGTATTCTCATTTTCATACCCATCCCCATACCCATCGGATGAGGGGTATTCATTCCCTACCCATACCCTCTTACCACTTACAATTGTATTTTTTTCAAATTTAAGTTATTTCTTTTTTTAAAGAGAAATTTGAGTTATTTAAATAAAGATATTGATATTTACTAAATTCTTAAGGAAACAATAAGGAAAAAAGAATACAAATAAGAATTAGCGAACTAAATATTATAAAAATATAGCAAAATATTAAAAAGGATTAAACAAAAGTGTTAGTGGGTTTGTAGATTTTGGTTGAGACTTGGGGAAAAAATCTTTTTCTTTAAATATAAATAAATAGAGTTGTATAAATAAAAAAAATATGTAAAATATTATAAATAAATATATATGTAGATATATTATATATATAATATTATTATTTAATCGGGTATCGGGTAGGGTATGGGTAGGATGTACCTAGACCCACCTCCATACCCATACCCGAAAAATACCCATACCCACGTACCCATTTATTTAATCGGGTAAAAAAACTACCCTCCATACCCTCCTCCGTTAGGTCGGATCGAATCCTCCGTCGGGTTCGGAGGAAATTGCCATCCCTAGGCACAAGTATGTGGTAGAAAGAAAGTGATGGTTGTAACAAGTGCATGTAACCACATGATCAAAAACGGTACTCCAAAGAGAAACAAAGGCCTAATTAGCAAGAGTTCTATCAAGACGAGCCTCAACATGTCCATAAGAAGACAGTAAAGTAGACCAAATATAAAAACTCCTTGAAATAGGAGATATTGGAACCATAAGCATGTATTTGGTGGGATATTTGATTGTAGGACTTGAGATATTGGAGAAATGAGATATTTAAGACTAATGGTTCCACAACCATTTTGGAATAAATATTTTATCTATTGTGGAGTATAAGATATTTTGGAAAATAAATGAAATTAATACAAGGGGAAGATTTAAAAACACCCACTTGGACATATTATTGTCTACTGAATACCGTAGACGAGTAGACGACTGCCATTGGTGCTTTGGAAGATTAGAGTCTAGACGAGCAAATTGTGACCAAAAATATTTTGGGAATTAGTCTAATTATAAAAATGTTATTTTTAATTGAAAATACGCTTTAATGCACGTATTTATTTCACTAATACCTCATTCTGTAGTTATAGTTTATTGATAGAAATAAATACTATGATAGCATTTATAATTTACAAATTTAAATGGTTTTTTTTTATATAAATACTCAAATAGTCAAGACTTCAAGAATAAGATTTTGTAATTAGCCCGTGTTTTTTGTAATTTCTTTGTATCGTTAAAGGCCACGTATATGTGTTGAATGGAACCATAATCTGGCAATTTAAAATCCCAAGTAAATAAGGTAAAGAAATTACTTGTGAAAAGGATTTCATTCAAACTTTTCGTGCTTTTATTTGTGACAATTACATGCATAATAATAATATATAACAAATGAAGAATACAAACCAAATTAAGCAATACATAATTTAATCCCGAAATTGTTCCTCAGAACCTGGAACGCTTGCACTCAACAGAAGTGCCCTGAGGAAACCTCTGAACATCAGCACAATAATTATAAACCATATGTTTCTGTTGAACCCATCTCAATCTGTTTCTACCATTAGCATCCAACTCATGAGTCAGCGATTGTGAAGCACATGATGTCCCAACCATGGGCGGAGCCATGTGCTCCCAGCACTGGGCTCAAGCCCAGTGCAAAGTTTTTAAAATGTCTATTTTAGTATTATAATTTTAACAATATTCAAAATTAGCCCACCCAAAATTTAATGTAAAATTCAAATCCACCCCAAAGTCTAAATTCAATTTAAAAATCAAGAATGAAGAATGTAAAACTTTTTGTGTTATCATGAGATTGATGCTATATTTAATGTATTTTTGATTTTTTTACTATTTTTGTGATCCTTATTTATCATTTGTATATTTATCATGTCCTTACTTTTAAAATGTACCTAAGTATTTGTATTGGTAATTTATTAGAATATCTATCTAGTATCAAATATATTAAGAAAATCATATATTTTATTAGTTAATGGTCTAACGATCCTAACTAAATCAACTTAACAGTTTTGCTTATTGTGTTTATCGCGTCGTACCATATTTTCTCGTATTTTTAGTGCATCGTGTTTGAGTTTAAATAGTTTTAGGTCCAATAAGGTCATTGTGTTGTGTTCGGCTTGAGCTTATTGTGTCGAGTTGATATTTATCGGACCGACACGAGCGATTTGTCACCCCTAAGTGCCATCATCAAACATGAAATTAAAAAGTTATCTATTTTTTTAGCTTTTTTATATTTATTTATTGGCTTCTTGTTATTTTGGCTTGCCCCACCACCCCCACCCCGCGCCATTTGTCATCCATAAATATAGATAATTTTCTTAGTGAAATTTTTATTTTTTAAGCCACCCTACTACTAATTCCCTGATCCGCCCCTGGTCCCCAACTGCACACGCATCGATCTTGAAGTTCCTGTAATATGCCACAAATGGAGCCTTTGTCCAATCCGTCTTGACCCGCCCGCCTTGTGTTGCCCAATCATCCGCATTCCACAAGCTGCAGTACACTCTCATCGCCTGGTTCTTCGGGAATGGGATACCGCTCGATTTGTGGTTGTTGAAAACTCTTATGGGACTATTGTCCACCAAGAATCTGTTTCAAATAATAATAATATGTTTGGTTAGTTAGAAATTAACTACTAGCTAGTTATTAATGGAAATGAGACTGGGATATTATTGAATGACTTTGTGAAATTGAATTACATGATGCGTTGAGGATTCCAGACAATCGAGTAAGTGTGGAATGCTGCTGTGGGATCGAACCAGAGATGGAACTGTTGTTCCTTGTCTCCTTTGCCTTGTGAGTATACATTTGTGTGCACGGTGTAAGGCTCTCCGTCGCATTTCCCAAAAACTCAAGTCAATTTCGTCGTGTCCTTCACCTTGAGATGATAACTGTACATGTTTTGTAGGAAATCAATTAGAATTATTTCCATCTATATAGTTAATTAATGAAGAGAGAAAATTGGTTGTGAAAATAAAGAATTGAAAAAAAGACTAACGAAAAATGTGGTGACGGTTCCAGCAGAGTTTCCAGGAACAAGTTTGAGCTGCATATCGAATCTTCCGAACAAATACTCATTCTTGGATTGAAATCCAGAACCCGAATATTGGTCTAGCGACAGAGACAGACCACGTCCACCTTCGGTTATCTGTCCATGTCCGTCGCCCCACGTGATTTCCGCGTCTCTGTGGAAATTAGCAAGGGAAGGGACTGTGAAACAGGACAATGTTATTACAAAAAATGAGAGCAAATTTGCAGGAGCTTTAGGATTAGAAAAGAAGGCCATTCTTTTCGGGGTAGGTTGTGAACAGATTTAGTATGAATGAAAGAGTTAATTAATCTTGTGTTCTGTGATGATGATGCAAGAAGCTCCCTCAATTTATATATTGTGCGTATGAGTCTTTATTGTGTGTGAGCTGGATGGCAAGGAATGGGAGCTGGCTAACTAAGAATGTTTGAATGATTAATCGCTTAAGCCAATGGGTCCTGGAATGATGAGACTGTAACAGAAATAAGATGTATCATTGCATTATTGTAATATTGACATTATTGTTGTTGTAGAGTATTTTCGGTGCCCTTTCTTGGCAGCTTCTCATAGCCCCAACTGATAATCATTGATGGAGCATAATTTTGAAGGATGGTGCTCATGATTTGTTTGGTGGTATTTTATTCGATTGAAATTGATTGTATCAACCAGTGTTTTGATATGGTGCCCAAAGTCTTTTACCTTTTACATTTTTTTCGTTCAAAAGTAAAACTCTTATTTGGTCAGATAAAAAGTTTTGGAAAATAGAAAGTATTGTAACTTAGACAACTTGGAAATTTAATCCTTTAAGCAGTCAACTCTAAATTTTGGTTCAATATCTTTCAAAATTTTGAACATAGAATCTAGTTTTAACCGAAATTGTGTAATTTTACCATTATTGCTCACTAGTATCGACGAGTGTTAATGTGTCTAAGAAATTAAAAACGACATGACTGAATGGTCCAATCGGTTGACAGGACACAAAATCGGTGGACGGACCAATCCGATTAGGCTCCAAAAATCGTTTTTACAGTTGAACCAGTCAAAACTAGCTTTTGATTTATTTTTAACTTTGAATTTTTTTAATCGTTTATTGAAACTTGTAGTCTTAAATTTGTTAGTTTGTTACATTTATGTGATCATTTGATTTTTTGACTATATCAGATAGTTTTTAAACATTTTTTATTTAAAAATGTATTGCACAGTACTTAATAATTAATATATTATATTATTAGTTTATACAATGCAAAAATGATTTGTTATTAAACCAGTTGGACCGTCGGTTGAACCTATCCAATCGATTATATAAGATAATACTGAAAAAAATCATCTAGTTTTCTGCTTTTACTTTTAAAAGTGATGGTACCATCCCCCAGTGTGAGAGATGGTACTTGATCTCTCTACAATTAGGGGTGGCCGAATGGAACCGAAACTTAGTTTCAAATAGGAATCGGAACCGGAATCGTGGCCAACGGTTCCAAAATCGAACTGAACTGTGTAGACCGGTTTCGCTTCTGGTTCATTGGTCTCAAAAATCGTGGAACCAGTGGTTTTAAACGTTGGTGGAACCGGCGATTAAAACCGATGGTTTCAAAGTTAAAACCAACAATTATTATTATTATTATTATTATTATTATTATTATTATTATTATTATTATTATTATTATTATTTGTAAAAATATGCTAGAATAAATGTTAAATGTTATTATGATGTTTTATTTCATAACTACATGAGACACATTTTAAACCAAATGTTGTAAGTGAACTACATCAACTTTGATTATTTTATACTCTAATAGTATATATAGACTTCTTCAAAATAAAATAGTATATATAGACAATTTAATATTATTATTAATATTAAGAAAAAAATTATTTGAATATTAAGTCCAAGTCATTTTTTTATTATTAAAATTGATAAACCATTTACAAAAAATAAAAATTATCAAAAGATAAACAAACGGTTCCGGTTAAAACTGGAATTGGAACCGTGAGGCAACGGTTCCAATTTCGGTTCCTCCAAATGAGTAACCAAAAACGGCAATTTTGGAACCAAAATTGACGGTTCCGAAACCGTGGCCACCCCTATCTACAATTCCTTTGTAAAGATTTCAATTTTTGAAAAAAAAAGAAAAATTAAAAATGATGGTTGAGAGATGATATGTTAAATTAAACAAGGGGTCATTTTCTAAACAAAACTTCCACTTAAGATCAAGCCCCAACCACTAACCAAATATCCTGATTTAAATTGGCCAAAATATTTTTGCCCTAATCTTATTTTCCAGTTTAAATGGGATGGCCCGTCGAGTCTTGTGCTGTTTAACACCTCTATGTGTAACAACCATTGATAAAAATTCAACTTCTTCTATCTCGATTTTATGACAAAACGACACCATCCCTCAAATATATCCTCCGTAAATGGTAGGCAGTATGTCATGGGTCTAGCCTTTTCGGCGCCCATACGATGTCCGCGCGCGCCATAGCCCACTCATTCCTCGGGACAACCACTGGTTTTGCCATGCGTTCGGCTCATCAGGAATGTGGCTCAAATTTCCTTATTCACCGTCAAGTCCAAACCTAGCGAGAAGCGCCACAAACTTAATTGTGTCGGCCTGCCGAACATCCGAAGGGTCATATGCATGTACTCACAAACTAGCCAACTGAAATCACATATATAGTCATTCAAAATACAATCCACTGGTAGTTATAGCAAAAGACATCCCAATATCACGGGACGTGACAAGTAGCTTTAATTAATGAAGCTGCCAAGAAAAAGGGCACCGAATTGCTTAGAAGAGCAATGTAAATAATACAATAATAATGCAGCGTATCATCTTTCCGTTACAGGCCCCCACCGCATCCACCATCATTGAGTTGTAAATAATTAGACCAAGAAATTTGACATTAATCTTGCCATAGTCGTCGGTGGTCAAAAATATATATTCCCTGTTCTAGCTAGCCAGGCGCCAACGAGATCGATCGAATCATGCCTGGACCCATCGGCTTACGCGTCTAATTATTTTGTCTGTGGTTTATTGAAACAGTCTTTTTGTCAGCTCACAGGTTCATTGCATGGACAAATGTATATATATTGAGGACTTGAGCCATGATCATATATCACCAAATACAAGAAAATATATCTCAAATGGCCTTCTTTTCTAATCCTAAAGTTCCTGCAAATTTGCTCTCATTTTTTGTAATAACATTGTCCTGTTTCACAGTCCCTTCCCTTGCTAATTTCCATAGAGACGCGGAAATTACATGGGGCGACGGACGTGGACAGATAACCGAAGGTGGACGTGGTCTGTCTCTGTCGCTAGACCAATATTCGGGTTCTGGATTTCAGTCCAAGAATGAGTATTTGTTCGGAAGATTCGATATGCAACTCAAACTTGTTCCTGGAAACTCTGCTGGAACCGTCACCACATTTTTCGTTAGTCTTTGTTTCAATTCTTAATTTTCACAACCAATTTTATTTTTATTATGTATATACATACAAAGTACATGATTTCTCAAATGATTCTAATCAATTTCCTACAAAACATGTACAGTTATCATCTCAAGGTGAAGGACACGACGAAATTGACTTCGAGTTTCTGGGGAATGCGACAGGGGAGCCTTACACCGTGCACACAAATGTATACTCACAAGGCAAAGGAGACAAGGAACAACAGTTCCATCTCTGGTTCGATCCCACAGCAGCATTCCACACTTACTCGATTGTCTGGAATCCTGAACGCATCATGTAATTCAATTTCACAAAGCCATTCAATAATATCCCAGTCTCATTTCCATTAATAACTAGCTAGTAGTTAATTTCTAACCAAACATATTATTATTATTATTTGAAACAGATTCTTGGTGGACAACAGTCCCATAAGAGTTTTCAACAACCACGAATCGAGCGGTATCCCATTCCCCAAGAATCAGGCGATGAGAGTGTACTGCAGCTTGTGGAATGCAGATGATTGGGCAACACAAGGCGGGCGGGTCAAGACGGATTGGACAAAGGCTCCATTTGTGGCCTATTACAGGAATTTCAAGATCGATGCGTGTGCAGTTGGGACATCATGTGCTTCACAATCGCTGACTCATGAGTTGGATGCTAATGGTAGAAACAGATTGAGATGGGTTCAGCAGAAACATATGGTTTATAATTACTGTGCTGATGTTCAGAGATTTCCTCAGGGAACTTCTGTTGAGTGCAAGCGATCCAGGTTCTGAGGAACAATTTCAGGATGATGAATCTTTGGTCCATGATCATTTATGTTAAGGTTGTGTGATTTCGTGTTTTGTTTCAGTTTGTATTATTCATTTGTTATTATTTTTATTCAATCAAAATGTCACAAATAAAATTACCAGAATAAAAAAATTGATCAGGTCCCTTTTGATTGATATCAATAATTCAGCTGCTATATCCATTTGCAGTAAATATTATATGATTCACATGTACTTGACTGAGAATAATTGTTTCATATAGCTGTCAACCCCAGCAATTATAATCTCATCAAGCATAAAACATAAACGAGACATCAATGAATTATCATTTTCATTAACCTAGCTGTGCTCAGTATAATATATACATAATCCTATACCTTTAGTCATGTATATCCAGAGTCCAGATCCTCGAGTTGGCCACAAAAAGCAACAGTATAATGGATCAAAATTCATCTTACAAGAGGAAAAATGCAAAGGACTCTGGAAATAGAACAAGGGCAAGTACCAACTTTACAAGCAAAAGAATAAAAGATTTATGGGTATTCCACCTGCTCAAGGCAAAAGCCAAGATCAAAACTAACAAGATTATGAAGAAACACCATAATAGATAAATAAATAAAACAATCAAGAAAAGTTTTACCTTTTGGAAGAATTCCCCTGCTTCTAGAACACTGAAAACATATATAATGCCATGGCCGTGAGCTAAAACCTTTGTTAGTTAGGAAGTGCAGAGAAAACTTTAAATGCTCAATGAACCAGTTTCCAATCGCTTTGAATCAGTCACTAGAAACGTATAGCTTCTCATGACCAACACAAAATCGAGTTCTTGAACTTAACTAAGTACTGCCTGGAATTTTACAAAGGTATACTTAAGGAGCAACAAATATCTAAGCAGGCCTTGGTACTAGCTTTAATAAGCTTCTTCCGTATTTGTGCTGTAGTACGAGGGAACATACTTCTTAAGGGTCTGATGTTCAATGATAATAAGCTATGGGGAGATCAATCTCAAGGGTAACTAGGTAAAAACAAGTACTTACATCCAACCATAATCATTTAGCACATTAACAAATTAGCAGAGGCACATTACGAAAGCATGCATTTGCAAATCCAAATTATCTAACAGGCTCCTAAGTCCTAAGGGCCAGCTGACACAGTGCCTAATTATCCATGGTTCCAAAATGTGAAGCCGGCACTGATAACTGCCTCTATCGTCACACAGTTGTACAATCTGAAAGAAAAGGTGAGTTCAAAAATAATCAGAACTGGGTCAAAAGTGACCAAAGGTTGCTCATTAGCCATAGAAGCAACTGAGAACCCAAAACACTTTCTGGCACAAAGATTCTGAATAAGGAGTTATCTCTGCCCTTTTCTGGAAAATAGCATTATATGTGGGCTACAAAAATTAATCCAAAATAGATTGATACAAGTAACTCCTATCCCTGCATAGAAGAAATTCAGTCTCATAATTCAATAATCCAGTGTATAAACTGAAGTATAAGTCCTATAAATTACTCCATCAAGTACCAACAAACAAAAAACAAGATGACTCAACAACATAACCTTAATGATAACCTAATAAACTTCTCTTAACAATCAAAATAGTTGTAAACAAAATTTTCAAGGCATTCAATGACCAAGAATGCAATCATCATCAAAGAAAATCAATATTCCTTAGCAATCAGTCATTCAGAATACTCGATTTTGATCATTTTGCTGACGATTTTTCTTGCGCGTTCGCATCCTTCACCTTGCCAATCTTTTCACTTGATTTTTTCCCAAGCTCACTCTTTTTCTCCCCTTTCAATCCTGCAGGTACCTCACTCTTCTCTGATTTTGCCTTTTCTTCACCTTCTTCCCTTCCTTCAAACCTTTAGCCTTGTTCCTTTTCTTCCCCACATTTCCATTGATACTCAAATCCTCATCCTCAATCTTCTTACCCTCATCAACATCACTTTCCTCCATCATATTTCCTTCCATCCCCTTCTGCCCCACAAATTCATCGTCATCACTATTTTCGATATCCTCTCCAACATCCATATAGTGAACCTCATGAATCCTCCCCTTCTTCTTCTTCTTCCCAATTCTATCATCCTTCTTTCCACTCATTTCCTTCGCCTCGCCCTCATTGTCACTATTTTTCGCAAGCTCGGATCTTTTCTCTATCTCCTTCAACCCCTCGATTTTCAACTTCACATCCGGCATTGCCTGGTAAAGAGGCAAAGCTACCGAATCCGAAAACTTCAAGTGCAAACTCCTCACACCGTCCCACTTCTTCGGCACCCTCTCAACCGCTCCATTAATCGCATCAAAGACATTCTCCACAATTTCATCCTTTTCCATTGCCACCTTACCAACCTTCATCACACAACAAGTCCCACTCCTCAAATAAAACAGTGCACTACCTAAAGCCTTCTCCACCTGCAACTTCAAATTCTTCTTACCCAAGTCCACCCCTAAAGGCAGCTTCTTTTTCTTGAAAAACTCTTTTCCTATCAACTTAGGCAACAAATGGACCACCCTTTTGTCGACCAAAAACAAGTCATAACTATCACAAAGCTTTCTTTTTTGCTTCGAAGGGCTTGTAGTTCGCCTTGAGCTTGGAAATCTTGATCACTTTTGAAATGGGTATGTTCTGGGATTTGATTAGTTTCTTCATTTGGTCTGAAGGAGGGGTAGGCGATTTAGGTCTGTCGTCTATGATTAAGCAAAGCTGTGAAGTGGGGTCTAAAATCGGGTGGGAGAGGGGGATTCTAAAGGGGTTTGTGCGAGGGTTAGATGGGATTTTCTTGAGAGTGAGATTCAGATATATGTAGTCGTCTTCGGGGAGGAGTTGAAGCTTCTCGGTGGCAGAATGGGCGGCCTTGTATTTCAACATAGCGCTGATGGCGGAATCAATAGTGGCTTTTGTGACTCGAGAAACGGTAGCAACGGCGGCGGCGGCGACAGCGGCTTCTACGTTGAAGGCCATGAGAGGCCGAGGGAGGTGTTTGTGAAAGAGAGAAAATGCAGAGGGCGGCTGTTGGGGGTTTTAGGAAGAGGCAACTTGGAGTTGAGAGGGTTTTGGACTGGGAATTGAACAGAGAAGGTCTCTAGGTAAAAAAGTAAGTGGATCGGTTCAATAAAGATGTAATGGGCCGTGAATCGGTCCATCTGAATGGGCTAATTCCCTTGGTTGGTTTTAGCACGCCTCCCCAGTTAAAAATACCATTTGTTATTTCGTTTTTTGTTTCTCCATTTGTTATTTTGTTTGCCCTAGCTCCTAAGGGCATTCATTTTTCAAAGGGATAATTACAAAAGGTACCCTTAAGATTTGACATAATTACAAAAAAATCCAACTAAGTTTTAATATTACAAAAAGTACTCCTGAGGTTTGATTTAGTGTTAAAATTAAGAGATTAAATCTAATATTTTTATAAATGTGAGGGGATATTTTAAAATATTTTTTGCTTAGGAAGGGATAAATGTTAGACACAATAAGCTCAGGGATATTTTTGTAATTTTGAAAATTAATTGGGTTTTTTGATTTCATTATAATGCGAATCTCAACTTTGAATTAAATTTTTGAATTTTGCTTAAATTGAAGATTTTTTTAATTTTATTTGAAAATTCTAATTCAAGTTGATATTCCAGTAAACTCGATTTGAATGTCGAACTATATTCGTCTTTCAATTTGAGTTCGTGTACTGATTCAAAGTCGATTACAATTCAAATTATTAATATGAGTTATGTTGTATATATGTTAAAATTTTATAAATATGAATTACATATGGAAATAAAAATAGTATAATTTGTTGATACTTGTAAGGAATTATTTAATTCCTAATAATGTGGGCAAAATATTTTAAAAAGACTATTATATTTGTCATTTAAATTATTGGACTTAATTAAGTTATCTAAATTGCAGGAGTTCTAAGACTATTGAATTTGACATGGACACAATGAGCATATACCTAATAATACTCAACCTAGATTATTATGAAAACTCTAATTTGATAACTATATAAAGAATATGGTTATGTTCCAATATACTAAATCGCGAACAATTTTGTTTTTAGAAACTTGAGAAATTTTATCAAAAACTTTCTCATCTGAATTGCCGACACACAAAAAACACCATACCAAACCCCTTAACAATGAAGGTCAAGAAAGAAGAGTTTTGAGAGAAAAAGAAGGCCGACTGGGGTTTATGGTACTTCAACTTCTAAAAACTAAAACACGCATATATTCAAAACATTCGGCCAAATTATTACAAAATAATAAGTTTAATGATTAAAGAAAAAATTTATTTTAAATCGTGATCATAATCATGTTTTATGGTAGGATTCATATTGAATGCACTTACAATAAGTTATGATTGTCCAAATTACGACAACTCACTAATAATAACGTTTTAAAGGCTATCCATCTGTCATCTTTTGTGATTTCCCTTGATGCCATGATTGTCTTCCAGCTTGGATACAGCAAACAATCTCTTAAATCCACCAACATTAATTCCTTAATTATGTCCATCTACTTGGCTAAAGGGAAAATATATATCGTTAAACCAATCCAACTGCTTGGAATTTTTACTTTTAGTTTAACGTTTTATTTTGTATTCGTATGATATATGCACGTAATATGTATAAAATAATAAAATATCATTTCAAATATATAACAATTACATATATATACATCACATGAATATGATAACAAAATAAACACGGGATTACAAAATGGATTATAATTTAAATCTTCTTTTAACACCAATCCAAATATAATATTCCCAAGGATGTTTCATTTAGTGTTTCAATACACCAGATTAATACTACGGTTTAATATTAACATCTTTCTCACTTGGTATTCATTTGGTGAATTGAAACACCGTAATGAATAGAAGATCCCTTATTTTTTTTTTTTGATGAAAATGTGAAAATTTCATTAAAAAAGGTGAAAGAAACTTACAAATTAAAAGGGGTATACCCTGCTGAATGAAAAAGTGTGTAAAAATGGACAATCCCAAAAAAACACACCAAAATAACAAAATCAACAACAATCCCAAACCAAACCTCAACGAGGTTTACTAAAAACAACGAAAGATCTCCAACCAATTAATTGAGGGCAAAAGAAGTTGACGATGACGACGATCACTCCCAAGAGAACCTCAAATAAGGGTGGCGAGAGATTTACATGAAAATTTACAAGTTGGTGGAGGGCATACCCCATCATTACAAGAGGATCTATAGGAACTTGTACACCATTTAAGACAAGATGATATAAGCCCATCGAGAAAAAACAAACATCTCATAGATTACCTCTAGGTTGCTTCAATTTTTCTTTTTTTTTTTCAAATAGGGAGAAACCTTTGTTGAGGCACAGATTGGGATCCGCCCCCAAAGGGCCGGGATCCAACATTTGCACCACAAGCCGTTTGAAAAATAGAACAGAAAAACCATGAATGGGTCCATAGCATTGAAGCCTTCCATTAAAGGCAATCTCACAAGTTCAAGAGTAATCTGAAAAAAACCTATCGGGGATGGAAAGGAGCAACAAATGTGCCTTGAGCATGTTCTCATTGGGCATAAAACAAGTCAAAGGCCCATAAGGTGCACCAAACCATCATAAAAACAATCAGCCCAACAAATTAATGAATTAACAAAAGAAATCATCATTTGGGCATCAACTTGTTTCAACCTGGGAGTGTACAACCCGCTCTGATTTAGTCAAGCATAAGAGCAGATACAACCATAAAGAGACCAAGCGAGAAGAAGAACAAATCCAACATAGAAAGGGATGGCCAAGAGGCGGGGAGTTCAGGGGAGTCCACTAGTACACGTTTGTTACAATTTACAATCCCAAAGCGATCAAATACACCCACACCCGGGTGAAAAAATAGCCCAAACAGTCGGGGCCTAAAAATCAACCAGGTTAACTGGGAAATGATTATAGACAACTTTATATACATCTTTTTGGATTTTAAAAAGATCAATCTTCTCGAAAAATTCAAGCCCTCAAATACCCGAGCGTTACGGGCCTTCCGGATCCGGTAAATAGTGCAACAAACCGCCACACTCTAGCCTTTTTTTAGGGCGGGAGCAACTTGTTCTTTTTTGGTCCATTTAAGGGCCCCAGCAATTGTGCTCATGGTATGGCTAAATTTCAGCCATCTTTTAACACGATCCCATAGTAACCTAGTGACAATACAGTCAAAAAATAAGTGAGATGCATTTTCAAGGTAATTGCCGCACAATTTACAAGTAGGATCAACATCCAAATATTTTAAGTTATTAATAGTAGCTAATCTATCATTAATAGCAAGCCATACACAAAAGGAAAATTTGGGAGGGATAAAGTTTTTCCAAGCATGTGAGAGTGCCAAAAGGCTTTAGGACCGATTCTCTAAAAAGATCATACATTTTGGAGGAACAAAGACCTTTTGGATTTGAGAAAAAGAGCAAGGTGGGAGATAAGCAGAGTCAAGAGAACCAAACTTAGCTAAAATTTCATTTCTGATATCACAAATCCTTTTCAAAAGGCAAGAATCAGAGTTTTTGGGGTTCCAAGTCCAAATAGATTGATTTTTTAAGTAGAAAGAATGGACCCATCTGACCCAAAGTGAGTCAGCTTTTGAATGGATATTCCAAAGAATTTTAGCAAGAAGGGCTTTGTTCCAAGAATGCACATCTCTTAAACCCACGCCTCCCTCATCAGAAGGGAGACAGACTTTAGACCATTTAATGGGAGATGTATTCTTCCCCGAGGAAGACTCTACACGCGATCTATTAATCCTCCATAACGATCTTGGGGAGTGGAAAAATTTGAAGCCAAAAACACTCCCACTCCTGTAGCAATGATTTAATAAGAAGAAGCCCCAAAGATAAGAGAGGGTATTAGCGGTCCATTTATTAATGTAGGAAGCAATTCTATCATAAAAAGGAGTAATGGTTAACATTCACTTTTGAGCGACCAAAGGAACCCCTAAATATCTGACAGGGAGAGTTCCAAGGGGGAAGTTCAAGAGATTGAGAATATTATCAAGCTCATCCCCATAAATCCCCGCAGTGAAAAGATTAGATTTAAAAGAGTTAACATCTAGGCCGGACGCATTTTTGAAATCATTAAGGCAATCAATCAAGATCTTGACTGAAGGAAGGTTACCCTTAGAGAATAACATAAGATCATCTGCAAAAGCAAGATGGGTGATTTTAAGGGCTTCGCACCTAGGGTGAAATTTAAAATTCGGAGTATTAGTTCTCACTTTAAGGAGGCGGGACAAATATTCCATACATAGGAGAAATAAGGCTGGAGACATAGGATCACCCCGCCTTAATCCTCTTTTTGCCTGGAAATTTACCCCAAGAGAACCATTAATGCAAATGGAATAAGAAGACTGAAACACACTCCATAACCCAAGAGATGAAAATAGGAGAAAGCCCACCCATTTAAGACTTGGTCAAGAAACGACCACGATCAAAGATCGTAGGCTTTCTTAAGATCAACCTTAATAGCACACCGGGAGAAATTCGACTCTAAGCATAATTTCCGATAATCTCTTGAGCGAAAAGATATTGTCGGTGATATTTCTACCACTAATAAAAAGCAGATTGAGCAGGGTCAATTAATTTAGGAACCACAGATTCAAGCTTAGAAGCAAGAATCTTAGTAATGACTTTATAGAAGATCCCTTATGATTTAATATAGTGTTTCATCTTATATTTTACACAATCATGCATGTCATGTCACATATATAAAATATTTTCCAAAAATATGTAATTAGATCAATTATATTTTCCAAAAATTGTTACACTCCATATTATAATACATGTAAAAGCAATGTATACAACATACATATAGAGTTAAATAAGCATCAAACCTTATCAAAACAGGCAGGCAACCCTCCCAAGTACAAACCATATATAAACCATAAATATAACAGAATAAGACAGAACATACATGACCAGGCTAGCTACTGATTTCTTGCAACTACCTTTCAACCTCAACGTGCTCACCTCTCAAAAACAACTCAAGCCCTTCTCCTTTGTGGTTGTCCACTTAATCATATTTTTTTTTTCTCAAAAAAAAAAAAAATCATATAATACTCTCAAGTTGACTATATTTTGTTGGGATAATTACGAAACAATCCCTAAGGTTTGGGCTAATTACAAAAAACCCGGATATATTTCAAAATTACGTAAAAGCCCCTCTTATGTTTGCTTCATCTTAAAATTTAAGTGGGTAACTATAATATTTCTATAACTATCGGAGATATTGAATTTTTTTTTTTTTTGTAAGACGAGTCTGTTGGAAATTTTGGTTTTGATAAAGTGGGTGTCGACCCGACTTTGACCAATTTTTCGGTGGCTAAATATTTAATTCTGGAGGAATTAAATTATATATTATTAATCTACGTTCGAGTAGATGTTCGTAGTATTTTTATTTCTCAAACCGAATTTGAGTGAGTGAAAATTAATACACGAATGTAGCCACATAAATGGGCATTATGTAAAGATTATGTAAAGGGAGATGAAAGGCTTATGCCTTATCCCACATGGAATAAAAATCATAGTTTATCCTAGTTTATTTACTAGAAGGTGTTATTTGTTGTATAAACTATAACACAAGGATGATCACAAGTGGGCCACACGCGCGCCATACCGCCGCTTCGCCCGCAAGACGGCTCGGGCCTGGGCACAGGGCCGGCTTGGGCGGGCGGCCCGACCTATGGGCCCGGGTCCAGTCCACTAAAGTTAACTCCTACGAGTGATCGGTGAAAAGCCAACTACTTGTCCATTATGGAGTAGTGGGGTGTAACATCCGGGATGTTACAATTGGATTAATGCCCACTAACTTTTTATCTCCTGCGCAGTGTTGGTTGTCTATAAAATCATTCTTTGTGCATTGCATCATTTTACGAAAAATTCATAGCATTTCATACACCTCCAAAAGCTATTTCTACATTCTCGCACTAAGTCCAAAGAACCGATCTTGACTTTTCTAGTTCGAAGGTGTTACGTGTTAGTGGTGCTACTACGAAGACGTAAGCCGTTTCATCTTTGGAAGCAATACGTCAAACCGTGAGCACTAGCCGGGGCGTAATTGCCTCGACTCGCTTCGAAAGTTCTATCTTTTGTAATAGCTAGTTCGATTTCTTGTAATCTTACTTTTTACGTAATTTGCCATTTGAAGAGATTCCCGATCTTGTAACTTTGTAATATTCAACAATCGCAAAGCAATTATCCGAACTTCACGATGGCAAGCACAAGCGAACCCCGATCATCCCTCCCGCTCAGCCGAGAAACCCGAAAAATTCATGTTTCGACTTGAAGAGGTGGCGGCAAAAATGCTTTGTTTCTACCCGACTACCCTAAGTCTCAGCGAAGATCGACCGAGGACGCTCCCGTTGTTCTTTGAAAACGCGAAGCGAATCTTTGAAAAAGCGCTGCGTTTGATGCATGGGGCCAGGGTGATTTCTGTGTTGTAACTATGTCCTTAACGGACTTAGTGATGCACTTTACATGTGTATTGTCTTTGTGAAATCCTCCAAAGAATTGTGGGATTCTTTGGAGAAGAAGACAAAACCGAGGATCTTTGGCACAAAGAAATTTGTTGTCGGTAAGTTCTTGGATTTTGTGATGGTTGATTCTAAAACCGTGATGGAACAAGTTCGAAGTTCCGCTGATCCTACATGAAATCTCTGCCCGAGGAAACGGCTTTGCCGGAAGCATTCCAAGTGGCCGCCTGATTGAGAAATTGCCCCCAAGTTGGAGAGATTTCAAGAATTATCTCAAGCATAAGCGAAAGGAGATGGGACTAGAGGATCTGATTGTCAAACTCGAATGAGGAAGACAATGAGGAGGATTGACTCTAAGTCCAAGCTTGTCCCTATGGAGTCAAAAGCCAACTTGATGGAGCATGGCTCGTCAAGTAACTCGAAGAAAAGGCCTAACGATAAAGGCAAGAAACCGGTGAAAATTCCAGGGAGCTTGCTACAATCGTGGCAAATCGAACCATATGGCAAAGATCGCCGTCGGCCAAAGAAAAAGAAAACCAAACCGCATCCAATGCCAATGTGGTTGAAGAAAGGGAGCCGAGAAGTTGACATGTCGGCGGTGGTGTTTGAAGCCAATTTGGTGGATAACCCGAAAGAATGGTTTGTGGATACCGTGCCACTTGCCATGTCTGCGATAAGGATGCATTCTCTTCTTACATCCCATCGACCGGAAGGAAGCTCCATATGGGGAATCACGCCTCTTCGATGTTCTTTGGCGTTGGAACGGTGGTGCTAAAGCCGACTTCGGAAAGGAGTTGAAGCTGAAGGATGTCTTGCATGTCCCGGACATCCGCAAAAATGCTGTTTCGGGTTCGCTTTGGTCAACCATGGGTTTAGACTAGTTTTTGAGTCCGAAAAGTTTGTACTTAACAAATTTGGACCAGTTCCTTGGTAGGGTTATCTAGACAAAGGACTGCTCAAAATGAATGTAATGACCGTGACACGTTTTGGCGAGAATATGAATAAGAATGAATTTTTTTCTTTATATTCTTTGAGTGCTCTAATTTATGGCATATTAGATTAGGACATGTAAATCAATGCTATAAAAAGGTTGGTAAATTTAGAATTGATTAATTTACACAAGTAAACTCACAAAGAAAATGTGAAGTTTGTATTGAAGCTAAAATGGCTAAATTACCGTTTCATTCGGTTGAAAGGAGCACTTCACCTTTAGATCTAAAATTTGTGCAAACTAAAGGTGGTAAAAAATATTTCATCACATTTATTGATGATTGCACAAATACTTGTTAAGAAGCAAAGATGAAGCATTAGAGGCTTTTAAAAATTATAAAAATGAAGTTGAAAATCAACTTGCGTAGGATTAAAATAATTCGGAGTGATAGAGGTGGCGAATATGTTGCACCATTTGAAGAACTATGTACCCGATCGGGCATAATTCATCAAACAACAAAGACCATATTCACTACGATCTAACGATGTTCTTTGAACGCAAAAACCGGACTCTAAAAGAGATGATGAATGCCATGTTGATAAGTTCCTGGATTACCCTGCAATATATGGGGGAAAGGCGTTTTAACGACCAACCACATATTGAATAAAATACCACTTAAAGGAAAGATAAGACACCTTACGAATTGTGGAAAAATCGTAAGCCTTCTTATAAATACCTTAAAGTGTGGGGGTGTTTGGCTAAGGTAGCAATACGAACCAAAACAAGTTAAAATTGGACCAAAGACAGTTGATTGTGTCTTTGTGGGATATGCATACCAAAGTAGTGCATATAGGTTTATGATACATAAGTCGAAAAATCCGGAAATGATCAAGGTACCATAATCGAATCAAGGAATCTTTGTATTCTTTGAGGATGTCTACCCTTGTAGAGAAAAATTAGAAGTGAGTACTAATAAAAGAACTCACGAAATCGCAAGTGGTTCAACACCAATTAGTGAAGAAGAATCGAGACGCAGATAAGAGGTCTAAGACGGCTAAGTCTTTTGGGCCTCGATTACATAACATTTATGTTAGATGGTGAGCCAAACTCGATTAAAGAGGCTCTAAGCGATCCGGATGCTCCGCTCGGCAAGAAGCTATCAATAGTGAAATCGAGTCCATTCTCGAGAACCATACTTGGGAGTTGGTTGATCTCCTCATTGTCATAAACCTTTAGGATGTAAATGGATCCTAAAGAAGAAGTATAAAGCGAGATGGAACTATTGATAAGTATAAAGCACGGCTTGTAGCCAAAGGCTTTAAACAAAAAGAAGGATATGACTTCTTTGACACCTATTCTCCATGAACGAGGATTGCGTCTATTCGGTGCTTCTTTGCGATTGCTTTGCTTTGCACAATCTAGAGATTCATCGAGATGGACGTCCAAGACGGCGTTTACGAATGGAGAGATAGATCTTTGAAATATACATGGAACAACCTGAAGGGTTTGTTGCACCCGGCAAGAAAAGAAGGTGTGCAAGTTAATAAGATCCTTGCGGGATGAAACAAGCTCCAAAACAATGGCATCTTAAGTTTGACAATACGATGTTGTCAAATGGATTTAAAATCAACGAGTGTGATAAATGCGTATATGTCAAAGGGACATCGAAGCATTTGTCATAGTTTGTCTATACGTGACGATTTGTTAATCATGGGCGAGTCATGATACTATCATGGAGACTAAAAGAATGTTAAAGAGGAACTTTGACATGAAGGATATGGGGACTTTCGATGTAATCCTTGGGATAAAAATCGCGAGAACTCTAATGGAATTATCTTGTCACAATCCCACTATGTGGAGAAAGTGCTCAAGAAATTCAATGCTTTTGACACCATCACAAAGACGCCCGTTGATTTAAGTATAAATCGGGTTGCTAATAAAAGCAACTGGCTCAAATGTAATACTCACGTATAATAGGCGATCGATGTACATCACAAATTGTACACGCGTCCGGACTTGGCCTACCCTGTAAATATGTTGAGTAGGTTCACGAGCAATCCAAGCCATGAGCATTGGAAAGCGTTAACCAGGTGTTAAAATACTTGAAGTATACCTTGGATTATGGGCTATACTACTCAAGATATCCAAATGTACTTGAAGGATATATTGATGCTAGTTGGATCTCGATTCGAAAGATTCTTATTCAACTAGTGGATACATATTCACCATTGGAGGTGGTGCGGTATCGTGGAAGTCCAAGCAAACATGTATAGCTCGGTCCACCATGGAATTGAGTTTATAGCTTTGGATAAAGCTGGTGAAGAAAGCAGAGTGGCTTGAAACTTTCTCGGAAGATATTCCATGTTGGAGGAAGCTTTGTGCCTTCGTGATGATTCACCGTGATAGCCAAGCGGCTATAGGAAGACGCACAGAGCAATATGTATAACGGTAAGTCTAGACATATTCGTCGGAGACACAATACCGTTAGACATTGATCTCAAATGGTGTGATGTCAATTGACTACGTAAGTCAAAAGACAATTTGGCGATCCTTTGACAAAAGGATCAATCGAGATCAATTGGGTAAATTGCTGAGGGAATAGGGATGTCAATGGGTCGGGTGCGGTCGGTCCGCCTGGACCCGAGACCCGACCCATTAAGATTTCAAGGACCCGACCCGCCCCTGACCCGCCTCCCTGGGCCCGAGACCCGCCCCAACCCATACCCGTGTTAAGCGGGTAAGACCCGCTAGACCCATTAGACCCGCCTATGTCATCCATTTTAACTTATTTTTTTTTATATTTTTTCATTATATTGCTACTAAGAATAATAAAAAATAGTAATATATTGAAAAAATTTACATGCAATGTTATTGAAACAATTAGTAATATATTGATAAAAATATTAGTAAATTCAACAAACCTGCAAACCAAAAAAAAATAGTAATATATTGAAACGATTTACATGCAATTATGATAATTGAAAATATGGAAACAAAAGCAACTTATATCTAAGTTTAAAATATTCATAAAGCTTACAACACAATCAATTTGGAGACCTGGAGTGAATTATAGATCAACTAAGCCTTTCCTAGTTCCTACAGATTCATTTGAGAAATTAAATTCTAGATAAATTAATGTAAGTCAATTAAAAATGTAACATTATAACAAACATGTAACAAATAAATAAATTAGATTTATAAATGAGGGTTGCAAGATAAATTGTATTTACAAAAAAACAAAAAATAAAAAATAAAATATATATACTAATTAAACGGGTCGGGTATGGGTCGGTCCGTCCGGACCAGATTTCTCCGACCTGCACTCGCCGGTCTGAAAACATATACACGTTACCCGCCCCATACCCATTTACTTGTCCCATACCCGTCCCAAATAAGACGGAACGGGGTCAGGGTCCGGTCTTACCCGGACCATTGACATCCCTAGAGAGAGAATGGGCTTGAAGTCCACAAAGTAAAAATAACTATCATAGTGGTAACCCAACCATGATGATCGGAGATCCCAAGAACTTGGTTCAATGGGAAAACTAAACTATGAAGGTTATGTTGTAACACTTGGAAACAATCTTATAACCCATCCCTAGAAAGCAAAACCAAGTGTTGAAACACTGCCGCAAGTTGTGGTGAGGCTAAGTCATTTGACTTTTAATGATTCCTACACCTCGTTGAGGTTGAGTATGGCAGATACTCGGATAGAGATCACCTATATAAGTGAGAAGTGCGGGCCGCTTCAAAGTAACACTTATGAATCCAAAGTGGTGTCCATGGCAAAAACGGACACAAAACGTGAGAACGAGAAGGTGTTGAGACCTTATTGTGTTAATATCTTTTGACTCGGTATACACCGTGAGGAATAGTTCAGGAATAGTTGGCCCACTACTAAGCCAAGCGCAGATGTACCGATGGTATTGACTACGGAGGTTAAAGCCATAAGCTACCTTTCCGAATGCAATATTGTCTCTTGAGGATCGGTTTTGCGTGTCCGCATTCATGCATACATTAATTTCCACTCATGTGGGGATTGTTGGAAATTTTGGTTTTGATAAAGTGGGTGTCGACCCGACTTTGACCAATTTTTCGGTGGCTAAATATTTAATTCTGGAGGAATTAAATTATATATTATTAATCTACGTTAGAGTAGATGTTCGTAGTATTTTTATTTCTCAAAACCGAATTTCGGTGAGTGAGAAATTAATACACGGGTAGCCACATAAATGGGCATTATGTAAAGATTATGTAAAGGGGATGAAGGCATGCGCCTTATCCCACATGGAATAAAAATCATAGTTTATCCTAGTTTATTTACTAGAAGGTGTTATTTGTTGTATAAACTATAACATAAGTGGATGATCACAAGTGGGCCACACGCTACGCCGCGCGCCCGCCCGCCGCGGCCGACGCCGGCCTCGGCTGATCAAGCTGGGCTTGGGCGGGCCCGGCCTTGGGCCCGGTCCCGGTCCACTAAAGTTTTGCCACTCGAAAATGGGCTTGGCCCGATTCGAGTGATTGTTGGACTGTTGAAGCCCAATGAATCCGGACATTGTAGGTGTCCGATTCGTGCGATCACTGGGAGTTAGTAACTCCTACGAAGTGATCACCAAAAGAGCCCACTACTTGTCTGTTATGGAGTAGTGGGGTGTAACATCCGGGATGTTACAATTGGATTAATGCCCACTAACTTTTATCTCCTGCGGGTGTTGGTTGTCTATAAAATCATTGTTATGCATTGCAGATTTTACACGAAAAAATTCATAGCATTTCATACACCTCCAAAAGCTATTTCTACATTCTCGCACTAAGTCCAAAGAACTAGTCTTTTCAAAGACTTTTCTAGTTCAAGGTGCTTCGTGTTAGTGGTGCTACTACCTGAAGACGTAAGCGTTTCATCTTTGGAAGCAATACGTCAAACCGTGAGCACTAGCCGGACGTAATTGTCTCGACTCGCTTCCTGGAAGTTCTATCTTTTGTAATAGCTAGTTGATTTCTTGTAATCTTCTGTTTTCGTAATTTGCCATTTGAAGAGATTCCCGATCTTGTAACTTTGTAATATTCAACAGAGTCAACCTCTTGTAATTTTCAAGAATCTTTGTTTTTTTTTTTTGTAATTAGCCCAAACTTGAGGGGATTTTCGTAATTATCCGTAACTTGTATATCCCTTTAAAAACTCTAGTTTGGGATCACGAATATTTGTTGTTAGAAACGGAAACCAAAGAGAAAGAGACTAAAAATCGTGCAGTGAAAATGGATGAGTCTGAGAAATCCATTTCCAAGGAAGAAGCTGAAATCAAAAACAGTAGTGATGAAGGGAAAACAGAGGAGGGAACGGTGGTGGATTCGGGCGAGCTCCTGAGACCGAGCCACCCCTCGTTGAATCGGTTTTTAAGCCTGTCGTGGAAGAGTTCACTCAAACTGCAAAATCCGTGGCGTCGTCTTGCGTTACTGAAGTGAAAAAAGGAGTTGACAAGTTGATTCATGTGTCCGAATCATCGCTGAAGGGAATTGTCGATGCATTGCCAATTTCAAGCGAAAAGTTGGGGAAACTTCGGAGGCTGTTAAGTCCAAGTCAGCAGAAGAAGAAGCTGGTTCGGATGAAAATCCAAGAAGCACACACACTCAGGTTCGAAGAATTTCAATGGCTTGGTTCATTCCTGATACAACTCTATTATTCGTATTATGCCTCTTTGAAATTAAATGTTCATGCATGTGCATTTGAGATACTGTGAAGCTGATGCATTGTTTTCTTTCAAGGCAATGAAAATTGCCAGCTAACTGTTTTCATGACTCCATTTGAAACATGGGACAGCCATTTGTTGCTATGAATGCATCGCCACGTGCTTCGTGGATGGATTGCTGTGGTTTGCTTGACGTTCTGAGACCTTCAGATCAGAGATCCTGGTAAGCGATTGAGTTTTCAACTTTTAAAATCCGCAATTTCTCTTCATCCAAGAAATTAGATGTATCATGATATAAGAACACTATTCTATTAAACGATTTTGTTGTAGTTCTGTATTTACTTCATAGGGGATCATATATTTGGCTCACAATATGTTGAAGATAATATTTTGCCTGGAATATCATAGCATGAAATATCATATCACACTTTCTTAACTTTTTGAGTGATTTTTATGGTAAATGATTATACTGCATTCTCATTTTTTGTTGTGTTTTCGTCCAGAAACATAGCTGTGCTGAAATGTGCAGGACAGAGCTCCAAATTCAAAAGAATTGCTGTTAATGGTTTTGAGTGACGTGCACAATAAGGCGCTAAACCATGGTCATGTAGATTATTGGGTTTGTTGAAGATTTTAGTTTTGTTGAAGATTTTAGTGAAATGAAATGTGTGAATTGTTTTTCTTATTTTCGGATGTAGTTATGAAGTTTTTGTACCCTCAAGACAAGGTTTTGTCATTTGTGTATTTTACCTTACGGCCAAGTGCCAGTGATGTATGCTTCTATTATTTACTTCTTTCAAACTTTTAGAGACTTGAATCAAACACCCAAAAAGAATATATCTTCAAAATACAAATAGCCCTTAAGGTTTGTATTTACCTAATAAATATCTCCCTACCAATGGTGAAATTTGTAAAATAGAAACAAATGATAATGAGGTATTTGTAGTTTTGAAAGATAATTGAATTTTTTTTTGTAGCTAGTTTAAATCTCAAGGCGGTTTATGTAATTTATCCTAGTTTTTAATTTTTATGATCGGGAAATGATAATGATTTGTTAGATTCTTCCTGCAAACTAGCATCCAAATGTCTACTTATAACAGCATCTTATTAAAATTGGACATTAACCTAATTGCACAAATCCAACAGAGCATCAACAATTCCAGTGACCAGATCCTATCTCGATTCAAGTCCATAAACCATGCATAGGAATTCAAACCTAAAAATGGTACAAAATCAAGCAGATAAGCTATGATTGAGAAAATGAAGTGTCAAACATTCCCTGAGATCTCAGACTATCAACAGAAAATTGTACTATTTTCTGCATTCATTGTGGACACATAGATCAGCTGATCCACATGTTCCCATTCCAAAACTTTATTGGCTGAATAAGCTCATATTCAAACTGAGCATATAACCAAATATCACATTTCCCTAAAGCACATAAAGTAGCAAGTAAAAAAACTTGAATATGATCATTCTGCAGGCCAAAAGCATATCCACAGGCATAACACGAAAGTCAAAACACAACTACACATGCATCATTTTCTCCAATCCATTCTCCCAAAAAACTTTCTCCACAACACCGAAAACATATCCAAACATTTCCTAAATCTCTTGGTCGATAAGGAAACAGGTAAAGAGTCAGCAGTATTTGTATTTCACCAGATATATATCGCTTGGCCAACTACTTTTCGCAGAAAAGTTCCAATTTTGAGTACTCAGTATAACTATTTAAAAAGGAAAAAAGTAATAAGCCTCGTTGTAAAGATCACATATCCATCACTTAAAGCATAACAAGTTAGCAACTCACAAGAATCGTGTTACAAATGTGACTCACACAACTATGCTAGAGAACAGAGTCCAAACTCAGTGATCAAACACACAGCACTATAAGAAAATTACATGATCATACATCAAGCTTAAGTTCTAACATATATTTCAAAACTTCATTCAAATAAAGTGATTGCCACTAATATTTGATGCATGCAGTTCTTGAAAGAAAATAATATTTAGTATTTGCTAAGCATTATTGCCAAACACCATAAAGACACAAACGAAAAGGGGCCACCTATCAAAACTGAAACTCTATATCATTCGGCTACAAAAGAAGTCCTCATAACCTCTAACTTCACGCAACGTGAAGATTCCAAATCAGTGCTTCCTCGCAGCATGTACGTAGCACACGACCCCCATCACAGCAACAGCAGCAACGGTTGAACCCCCAACCACCACCCACTCCTTTTGTTTCAAACCCCCAATTAATCCCTTCTTTCCACTCTCAATCAAAGCATCACCATTAACACATTCTGCAACCGCTCTTTCCTTCATTTCAAACCCACTAATCACATTTTCTTTCTCCTTCAAACTACTCTGCAGAGTGCTAATTTCCACCTTCATTTTCTCAATTGCCTTCTCCAACTCACTCTTCAACTTCTCCAAACTCTTACTACTTTCCACAACCACTTCCAAGTCCTCGATACTCTTCTTCAAACCCCGAATTTCCTTTTCCTTCCCCTCCGATTCGTCCCTCAAACTGCTGTGTTCTCCCACCAGTTTCTCAACCTTAGCCAATAACAAGTCTCTCTCCTTCCCAATGGCCTCCAACTTAACATCTTTCTCCTTCTCCCTCTCTTTCACTCCCTCTAAATCTCTCCTCAAATCGGACAATTCAACAGTTGAGTCATGTAAATCACTCGTCGCTGATATCAAATCATGCTGCAGCCTTGACACTTCGGCTTCGAGCTCTGCAGCTCGAGCTGCCACCGCCCCCAGGGCCTTATTTTCTGATTCTGCTTTTTCCACCTGCTTCTTACACTCCACAATCACAGTGCTTAATTCTTTGATAGATGCCTTCAGTTCCTCAATTTGCTGCTTATAGCCCTCATTTTCCTGAATGGTTTTTGCATTCTCTCGCTCGAGATCAGTGATCTTTTGGGTGAGCCCTGAAGTTTTCGACGAAGCTTCATCCCCAGTAATTTCCACCGTCTGATCATCAGAAAATTCTCCGTTGATCACTGTCTCATCAGCCATTTATAATTCCTAAATAAAAACCCAAAAATTAAAAAACAAGAAGATTAATCATTTGACCGACAAACAACAAACAGAAAAGCAGAACTTCGACAAATCATAACTCGATCAATTTAAACCAAAACTCAGACGAAAAAGAAAAGTAAATCAATTTCTTATTTAATTTCAACAAGCAACTACGCGGGTTTTACGTTTCTCAGCAGCCAAACAGAGTGTCGGAATCGGTCAGGCAACAGAGGATTGGTGGGTTTCTTATATTTTTCGCTTTGATATTTTTAGTGAGAAATTGTCCTGGAATTAAATTAAATTTCCTGGAAACGAAAGAAGAAGGGGAAAATGAAGCTAGAATGTACCTTTTTGTTTCGGAAATGCAGGAGAATTGTGCTGGATTCCCAATGAATGTAGGGTTTTCAGATTTTTACTGGAAAAGACTTTTCAATTTGATCGAGTGAAGGGGTGTGTCCTTTTAGAGATTGTGCGTAGCACGCGGCACGTGCTGAAAGGTGGGAATCCCCTTTTTTTTGTTGCTTTTTTTTGACATTTTATGGCCAATTCACAAAATGATTAATAAAATAAAACGCTGACAAATAATTAGGCGGAAACGCGAATGAGAGTGTCGTTTCGACTATGTCCGAATCCCCAAGGATTTGGATAATTATAAAAACTACTACTAAAATTTAACTTCATTACAAAGAAGATTATTTTTTAAAATTATAAATATCACCTTTATGTATTACAAATATCCTTGTATTTGTGTTTGTCCGATAATTATTGGGGTCATGGAGTACTTTTCTTTCTTTTCTTTCTTTTGTTCTTGCAAGAAAAAGTTGTAGCATTTCTTGAGTGTATATATAATATTAACACTCAAATGTTTATATTTATTGTTTGAAGAGCGAAATTGTTATATAATTTTATTGAGATATTAATTAAATTGTACCTATTAAAATAAACTAACAATCATTTTAAATTGTACATGTTTTTGGTGTGTGTCAGTGTTGTGGAATATAAGGTTCAATGGTGTGTTTCTTTCTTTACTAAAGCAAAAACCAGAGAGTAAAAAGATTTTTCCTTTCTCACATTAGTGTGTGGGGGAGGGGATGAGAAATCCCACAACATAATCTGAAACTGTAAAACTTACAACTCACCAAATTTATTTCCAACCAGAATTTCCACATGATTTCCAAATCTACAGATAAATATATCCCTATCTATACACCACCTAGAGTTACAATATACTAAACCTCCTCCGAAACTAGCTTAAAGCCCCCGGACAACTTTTCGTTCGTCACTAACTTACCGTTCAACCATGTGCTAATACATCCTCGCCATACCATACTGCACAGTAGATACTTTCCTATGCGCAGCCACATTTGTGGCCGCTACTACACCGACTCCTTGACCACCGTATTGAGCTTTTGCTTGCAGCAGATTTGTGTCGATCATGACTGTCGCCAGCACGGTCCAATTTTGTCGATCCGGCCTCAGCAGCATAAAATGGATTGCTATCTATGTTTATCGCTATGTCAGGGGCTAGCTTCTCCGTCTTTCCTGTGCCGTTTTTATGGTAATAATAAGGCGAGGGGATAACCTGGGCAGAGACAACTGTATTTCTGACCAGAGTTCGAGGATCGTAGGATTCTTTGATGGCATTTCCGTTCTCATATGGCAGAACTGGACCGGTAACTTTGCCTGGTTTAGCTGAGCATCAAAAGATTCAGACAAAGTGAAATTTCACGAAGGAAAAGTAAAAGAATTCAAGTAAAAGAGAAGCAAGTATAGGGGTTTAAAAACAGCCCGTATTTTTTAGCCATTTGACCCTAGCCAGCATCCTTTTTAGCCATGTTTTTGAAACACATCCTTTTGAGCCCTTTTTTAGTTCAATTGTCCATTTTGCCCTTATTTTCAATTTATTGGGACCGGTACACTTATCTGAACCGAGAAACATTACTCGAGAATCATTTATTATCGTTGAGATTCATTTCTCGGTGCCAAGAAATGCACCGCATCAATTTTTCAAAAAATGGCCAAGAATTTAACCAAGAACACGAGGGTATGATTGTCGTTTTTGGTCAAAATGGCTGAAAAATGTCTTTAAAGACATGGCTAAAAAGATGTTGACTTGGGCCAAATGGCTGAATAGGCATATTTGCACTTAAAAAGTATTAATCAGTATATTACCTTGTGGAATCCTCTGTGGTGGTTGCAAGTTTCTTGATAAACTATTATGAAGGACATCATCTCTCGAGTTTCTGCTGCATGATTCTTCGCAGTTTTGTCGATCCCTTGCATTTGCAATAGTTGTCTGCTCCTTTAGTGGTGCTGTATTGGAATGTACAATGGTAGACCTGCATGGTTGTGAGTCGCTGGTAAGCACAAAAGGTGTGAAAATGAAGGATCAAACTTGATTACTGACAGTTTCACTGTACAATAGTAATGACATGCCACAAAAATGTACCTACTGATGATCATCACAACTATCATAAAAGCAAGTAAAGAAAATTACATGATAAGCACCGATTAGTATCTAATTTTCCTAGAAAATCCAGTAAAACATCACGCGCTGAGGAAATATAGAAAAGCAGTAGGTCAATAAGAAGGATCGACAGAAATATGCTTTACCATTCATATATACCATTAAACACCCTTCAAAAAAAAACATTAGGTCATACCAATAATTTTGAAGAACTAAGAAGAAAAAGGCTATCGGCCAAAATATAGAACACAAAAGTAACAGATCTCATTAAGATTCTAGGAATCTTCCTATAAATTATCCCCATTTTTTACTTCAATTTTGCAATTCATCAGAGTAAAAACCACGAGCCATGATCTCAATCAAAGTTGGAACTCATCATCGTAAAATCAAGACTGCCTTGCTACCAAAGACTACTGAAAAAGCTCTATGGATAACAGCAATCAACAAAGCTCATCACAATTCAATAGTTAAATTGTCCTGCCTTATTGTCCAATCTACCACACTTAACATGTCCAACCTTTACTGTCGCCACGAGGCTCCAACACCCCGTACAAATCTCTAGTCCAACTTAAAATTAAACTTCATTAATAAAGTAACACGAATTAATATATTTCATAATGTGCTTCGTATATTCTTCTCACAATTTAGGGTATCTCAATCCGAAAGTCGAATAGATATAGAACATCATCACATTTGCTTTATAAATAATGTTCGCTATCGTGCGGCGCCTTTGACCGGATAGTGCGCTACTAAATTTTGGAAAATTCACCTCCAAGTGATGGATCACGATAACCATGAAAAAAAAACTAAAAAAGATACACTAAAAACTAACTAATCCCATGATAAAGATAAGTTCTAAGAACATCTGGCAAGAAATTCATCCATCATGCCAGATATCATGTTTTCTCATGGGCCAGCACAACTGATGATGAATGACCAATGGTAATAGTTAAGCATAATTACTAAACAAAAGGCAGCCCACCAACATCACATAGTACTAGGATAGCATACAGCCACACATGCAGTATATATGTATATATCGCAAGGCAAAACCAGTACCCATAATTTAAACAAAGGAAAACAAGAAGTAGAAGAGCAGCTGCGGTTTGCATATACCTAGGAAGGGAAACATGCTTTCTCTCAAGTGGAATTGCTGGTCCACTTTTACCACCATTTTCTTCCAAATGAGCAAACTGATTTTTAAACTGATCAATGGCACTGCAAAACAGATATATGTTCCAAAATTAGCAATATCTACCCCGGAAAGGAGAAATGTGCTAATATATATATAGACATACACCAGAAAATTTTTAATCACCTGGGATAGAGAAAATTAGTTCTCTCAACTCCATTGATATAATCCTTCAGTAGCTGAGGATGGTACTCTAGTATCTCACGGAATATTAACTCTCGAATATCCTCCTTTGTGACTCTTCGCCTCTCAAATTCAAATTCCAATTTTGAAATTGGCTGGCGGGAAGGTTCTCTCTCAACTTTGGCCAACCCCTTAAAGTAAGGATGAGCCAGTGCCTGAAATTGTACAAAGAGATTAAAAATTGAAAACAAACAGTGAACAGCAACACAAAGACATCTTAAATCCCAAAAGAAAGGGGTATACTCATATAAGCTTAATTCAATGATATTATCATAGCAGATTGAAGGGAAAAGAGAGGTTTCACTCTTATGCAAAACCTTGATTTAACAATATTATGGAAGTCGATAAAGGGAAGGGCCATTAAGGAAGAAAAGAATGTGTTCATATGAAACTCCTAAACATTCAAAGGACTTCCAATTGAATGAAAGTTTTATAAGAAACTAGGCCATAGCAAACCTCTTCAGCAGTTGGACGGTCCTTTGGATCAAAAGCAAGCAGCCTCTCCAAAAGCCGAAGGGCCAATGGATCAGCATTTGGAAATTTCTGAACAAAAGGAACAGGCTGCTTCTTTCTCATGTTTGTAAGATATCTTCTAGCCTTATCATTTCGCACCTAAACAAAGGATAGAACAAATAAAGTACCAAAAGTAGGATGGTGCGTGTAGCAAAAATCAAACACTTGAAATCACTGAATAGTAAAATGGTGAAGTGATGCATACCCGAGAAATGGTATCCATTGAAGGTGTTCGAGAAGATCAGTTATCAAATCCAGCTGATGAACAACATTCTTTCCAGGAAAAATCGGCTTCCCCGTCAGAACCTCAGCAAAAATGCAACCAATACTCCATATGTCAATTGCTGGAGTATACTGAAAATATGTGGTCAAAACCGAGAAACATCAGTACTTGTTAGTTGTTACTATGGAAACATAATTTTGATGTCATCAAGCATCAAGAGCGAACTACAAATGTGCTACATATCCACATAAATTGATATATCATGCGAACTAACACACAAAGCATTCATCAGATAAACAAATCAGAAAACACGCAGTTCAAATTTAGTATTATTTTGTTTGTTTCTGTCCATCAGAGGCCACTGTCTTCTATACAAAGGCTTTAGTGTACTAGGCAATGAGTGTCCCATTCAAACCCTCAACTTTGAACCACAAGCTTATGCTTATGGCAACTTAACTATATGTCTATATCTAACAATGCTGAAAAAATCTAAGGCCGTTTTCATATAATTATCCTGTTTATTATGTGAAAGAAGCATTTTTTCAATGACTTGGGGAGCAGGCTGAATTGGAAATAAGAACAAAGAAATTGAATAGATAAATGTTAAAAAGATAGTTACAAAAAATAAAACTTCAAGATAAGGAATACTATCTGCAATCTTATATGAATCACCAAGTAAACCTGGATTTTGAATCAATAGGTGCAAAGAAAATGTGAAATTACACCTTTGAGAAAAATGAGCCACACAATTCTGGAGCCCTATACCACCTTGTAGCAACGTAATCCTGTATTTCACAATACAATGCACATGACTCAGAAAAGACAAACTGTAATAAGAGTATTCAAATATAAGTTTCTAGAATTCTTATTTCCTACCGTCCAAAATATTGTTGTAGGTGTGTCATTGAATGCTACTCTAGCCAATCCAAAATCACATATTTTGAGTTTACAGTTTGCATTTGCCAGAATATTTTTCGGTTTTAAGTCTCGATGATATACATTAGCTGCAGCAAAAGAACTTATCATTAGATATTTTCACAAACTCACCATCAAAAACTGCCTTAACCATTAAGTGAGCGAAAGACCTAAGAAAAAATCGCCAGAAAGCAAAGACATCATTGCCACTATAACAGCAAGCATCTCTCTTAACAATCATCAAATTTTAGGCCATAGCTTAAGCCGGTACCTCATTTATGAAAGAAGTATATAATTGTACAGAAAACCCTTCGAACAATCAGATATGACAATCAGACTAGTCTTTTTTTCTTTTATTTTGGGCTAAACAAGAGAGACTTAGGCAGGAAAGAAAAGGAAAGGGAGCAGCGAGAGTCACCTGTGTGGATATATTTAAGAGAGCGGAGCAATTGGTAAAGGAAAAATTGATAATGCTCCCGTGTCAAGTCATCATTAGCCTTAATGACTTGATGTAGATCTGATTCCATTAGCTCAAAAACAACATAGATATCTTTGAATTCTCTTCTTGAAGGGGAAGCATAATGTGTTTAATTTCGACAATATCTGGGTGTCTCAAAAGCCTCAGAAGCTTTATCTCTCGAAGAATTCGGGCAGCATCAGAAATGTGTTCAAAGATACCATGTATTTTCTTTATTGCCACTTTTTCACCAGTATGAGTGTCAATTGCCGAGCAAACAACACCATAGCTACCTTTACCTATGACCTCCTGGATTTTGTACCTGCTTGCATCACCATATTCAGAAAAGAATTCCATTTCTGCTGAACTCTGTTGCATAGGATAAGAACTAAATTTAGTTTTTGCAAGAAATAGAGAATAACACACACCAACTGACGAATACTGAACATATACTACATATAAACAATAAATGTAACATTTAGTCCAATCCCAATTTTTTACAATATATAGTTTCCTGGAAGATGAAAAAATGTGCCGATAATAAATACAAAAAGAAGAGAACCCAGATTGACGATATAGACACATTGGAAGGTTTCTTTTCTGTTCTTTTTATGGCAGCATACAATTCCATTCGTCCCCAATTCTCAAAAATATAAATATCGTTGTTCGATGTTTTCCAATGATACCATTGCAAATGTATAAGCAAACACGATATATACGTAGGCCGCAATATGAGAACAAAGGCAATTCATTTTTTACAGGTAAAAGTATGATAACAAAAAACAAAATTACACAACCCTTGTTAAATAGATTCCAATAAATTCTACAGTCTACAACAACAACAACAACAACAAACTAAGCCTTAATCCCACTACGTGGGGTCGGCTATACGGATCATATCGCGCCATCGTTTACGGTCATAAGCCATATTTTCGTTTATTTCTAGGTATAACATGTCATGTTTAATAGCTTCTTTCCAAGTCTTTTTAGGCCTACCTCTCCCTCTTTTGATTTGTGTGAGTGATTCTCTACCTTCTAAACGCCGCACAGGTGCATCTAAAGGTCTCCTATAAACATGTCCAAACCATCTTAATCGTGTTTCTCTAATTTTCTCGTCTATTGGTGCTACTCCCACTTTGTTTCTAATGTGTTCATTTCTTATTCTATCTAATCTAGTGTGTCCGCACATCCATCTTAGCATTCTCATCTCTGCTACCCTCATTTTTTGTTCGTGTTCATATTTAGTCGCCCAACATTCTGCTCCATAAAGCATTGCGGGCCTTATGGCCGTTTTATAAAATTTTCCTTTCAATTTTAATGGTATTTTACGGTCACAAAGGATAGAAGATGCACTCCTCCATTTATTCCAACCCGCCTGGATCCTATGTGTGACATCTTTATTGATTTCTCCGTTCTCTTCAATTATAGATCCTAAGTATTTAAAACTCTTTGTTATACTCACTTCATGTCCATCAATTTTAACATTCGTCTCATTGTTCCTGTTGTTTTTACTAAAGTGGCATTCCATGTATTCTGTTTTAGCCCTACTTATAGTAAAACCTTTTGATTCTAGTGCTTCTCTCCAAACTTCCAATTTTGCATTTACTCCTTCCCTTGTTTCATCAATTAAAACTATATCGTCCGCAAATAACATACATTCAGGGATGGATTTTTGTAAGTGTTTAGTGATTTCATCAATTATTAGGATAAAAAGGTACGGGCTTAGAGCGGATCCGATGCAAACCTATAGTGTTGGGGAATTCACTAGATATTCCCGTTGGTGTCCGATACATGTTGTTATACCATCATACATATCTTTTATGGCATCTATGTAGGCTATTTTTATTCCTCTTTTTTCCAATACGCGATTCTACGAGTCTACAACAAAAACAAATACAATTCCATATTTTACCCTTATCAAGGATAGGTCGTGAAAATCAATTCAAGTATCCAATTCACATAAATATTAGCTATCAAATTAGATAAACAAGAATATCACAGTTCCAGTGGATCGATAGCTTATTTCCCTCTCTTCCATCTATTTCTCAGCAAAACCTTAAACGTTTCTTTTAAAAAGAAGGAGGAGGAGTTCATCACTGACAACGTTTTTTTCCCCTTGTCACAGTAGAAATAATTTGAGAGCAACAAATATTTACACAAAGCCGATATAAAACAATTCTTCAAACAGGAGACAGCCGTCTAGTAAGACAGAGATGATCACGTTAATCCACCTTAGACCTCCATTAAACAACCTAGATGTCATCTCTCATCTACTTACAAACAACAATTGGTATCATTAAATCTGGGAAAATGTAATAGCCATATTGAATCAAATAACTTAAGGAAAACAGATAGAAGGAAAGAAAAAAATGGATGAAAGAATTTAACCAAACCAGTGCTAAAAAAAGAGGAGAGCAAACAAATTATCAAACATTGATAAAGAGATAGAAGCCAGATTTTCATACACTGGTAAGGCATAGAGGCTATGAGAGAAAAAAGATACACAAAGTATCAGAAGGATAGAAATATAAAAAGGAGTACAATAGCCACTGAAAGTGTTCGCTTAATTGTTTCCTCAAACACCAAAAATCCTATTCATCGCCTCACCATCACCAACATAACCCCATAAATTCAGCTAATCATCAACTCAATAATTAACCAACTGATGCACCACATGGTTCACAATTTCCACAAATGACATCACTAGTCCTATCGTAACTTTCACATCACTATCAGAAATTTAACATGTAATACAATAATAGCATAAGGAATAGAAACAGAAAAACAATAATTCAAGAACAGCTATATCTTGATATCACATTCTAGTTTTCTTTTTAAATGAAAGATTTACTAAATATTGATTTCCGCGTAAAATGCACATAAAACAAAAACCCTACACACCCAAAAATCCGGGTTCCAATTTCAATTCTCCTCACAATTCATCCAAAAGCCCAGAATAATAGTATCGCAAAACACAAACGGAAAGAAAAAGGAAAAGGAGCTAACTTTCTTTCTGTGATCTGCCTGCATTGTCGAGAAAATTCAAACCCCGCCCCCAAAAATCAATATCAACAGCAGCCCCTGACCGAAACGAATTCAATGAATAAATTCAATTAGCTTTCTTCAGAATCTCAATAAATGCTCAACACACAACTCAGCCACATTTTCCCCATCGACCGCGGCTTCTGATGGCGAAGGAGCAATCCCACCTCGTACGCTTCGTATTATTGTTAAAGACAAAGAGAAAACGATCCTTCATATAACGCTCCACTTCTTCTTCTTCTTCCTCACCAACAATCATAGAACAACAAAACCAACCATAAAATAAAAAATAAAAAAAAACAATGTCAGAAAACCCCAAAAATAATTAGACCAAAAACCAAACCCCTCTCTCTATATATTAATACTGTATTGAGCTCTATGATATGAGTGTGTGCGAATATGTGGATCTGAAGGAACCCTTTAGCAGCAGGTTTTGGGGTAGGGGTGGGGAAAATCTGACACCGACAGAAAGTAGAGAGAGAGGACGTTGGGTTTTGGAGAGAGAGGAATACATGTAATAGTGTATATATAATATATATAATATAATAAATTAGGCATTGAATATATAGTGGACCATATACATACTTTTGATTGAAAATTAAATTGGTACATGAACTTTGCTATATTTATCATATTGATACACGGGTTTCATATTCCCACATGACTATTCATTCAGGTTTTTACATTGTTGCTTGAAGTATTTAATCTTAATTGTTCCACCATCGTGATCGAAGACAAAGAATTACATCATCTTGACCACTTGGCCAAGGACCATTGAATACAAACGTATTTTTCTAGTGGTTCGATTAATATGTTAATATATGATTTAAATTGATTTTTCTTGCAAAATTATTTTGCCCCTTGTATCAATCTAGAATAAATAAATATGGCTCTCTCATCTACCAAATTGGAAAATAAAGAAATACAAAATAAAAGTTTGTAATATTTCACCCTATATATGTATTGTGTGTACCCTCTTTATTGTACTTTAGTGCACTACTATATTGAGTTTCTCTTATATTCAAAAAATTTATAATCTTCACCTTCAAACCAAAAATTTTTCCATTTTGTTAGTTGTTAAGTAAAACAAACCACAATATAAAATATAAAAGAAATCTCAAAAAACTCCTGTGTCAATATGGCAATTAAAATAAAAACGCATGTATCAAACTAAATATGGCAATTGACAACTATAAGAAAATCATGTAATCAATGAACTTTGCGCATATCTTTTAGTTCTAAAGAATATTCCGAATGAAATATTTACTGAACACTTGTAATAATCGTAAAACAAATTTTGAAAATACATTTAATAAAAAAATATATTCTTTTATTTTAAACGCACTCTTAAATTCACTATATGTATTCTCCCCTCATTTTCTTTTTCCTTTTTCTTTTTTGGACGTTGGGGTGGGGCAGACTTGAAAATGAAACTATTCATGACATAGATCTATATTTTGAAAAAAGTTTCAATTTAGATTTTGTTTAGATTTTACTCATTTTCTATTTCTAGGGGTTTAGAAATAGGTCAATTGTTATTTAAAAAAAAAAGAAATAGGTCAATTGAAAATTGATTCCTACAGTTGAGGTGAAAGAGGGTTAAAGTCGTGCTTTGTTCAGAAATAATTTTCTTCCAAGTATTATTGGTTTTTAAAATGATTTTAGTATTGCTTGGTTATAAAAAGCATGTCACATTAATAAAATTTATGTGCGTAAAAAATAATTAGTGTTTCTTGATTTAAAATGAAACACACTAACATAAAACTCTAGTTAGTATACAATTGTACTGCAATTGACATACTAATTATTTGTGAATATATAATTGGATCATATGGACAAAAATTATTTGATTTATAACAATATTGCCTGCGGTCACTAATTCAAATGTATTTCAAAACAGATTACAGTTACTTATAAGCCAAACAATCTCAAGATTACATAATTTTGCACCATGCATGATTAAGACTTTCAAATTGTTATGTGCAATAGTGTGGATTAAGATTAACGAAATGTCGTAATTACTTCATATTAGTGTAATTAGTTAATGAATTATTACAACTTGATTTCAAACATAATTTGGAGTATATTATTATAAGTAATTAACTGATCATCAACATCCAAATCACATAATTATAAAAAAAATTATGGGAATAATATGTACAACATGGCCAATAATGTTCCTACCGCTAAATTGTAAAGTGTATATAAAATGTCGGTATAATCATTTGTCGGTAAGTATTAAGAGTAGATAAGTATTAAGGTAATTGCAAAGTGTATATAAAATTGTTGTGGGTATAAACACTGTAAGTAAATATTTACTTACATAATCTAAAATGGTTGATAAATATCTACAGTATTCTATCGGTAAATTTAAAAATTATCAGTGATATATAGGTATAATTTGAAAAAAAATAATATTTTTTATTATGTATGTATTTTGTATGTATTTGTAAAATTTAGTGACAAAATCATTTTATGTCGGTAATTCTATCGATAAACTGAAAATTTCTTATGGGACATCAAAGTACATGTTTAACAAAAAAGATATGGAAATTATATCATCTAAATAATGATATGAAAAATATATATTATAATTACTTTATCAACTATTTTTATTTGCAATTAAAGCAACAAATGACACATCACGAGCTTATAGCTCGAGTGACATGCGTGTTCATGGATAGCATGTGGATTACAGATGCGAGTCTTTCATTATCACTTTCCGTCCAACCACTCCAACTTATATATTTTAAAAAAAAAAAAAAAGAAGAAGGAAATGATACCTAATTTAAATTTCCCGTGGCGTTATAAATGGGTAATGTAGGAGGCCGCAAGTAGGTGAAACCTAACACATCCTACCAACTTATTCCTTTATTGTTCCGACAACCTTCTAGAATGCATGGGCAGGAAAAATAAGTAAACCCATTTACTAAAAATAAAATGACATGAACAAATAGATTTACCCATCTAAGAACCAAAACCATGTGAATTGTTTTGTATCAATTGGTTGCATGTGTAAATAATTTAACCCCGTTAGAAAATTTATTCTGATCATTTTTCTCCACAAACGAAAAAAATAATAAGAAGAAATTCGTTATCTCGGAGTTATATCGGTATCGTGTGCTCGATGAGAAAAATATGCATTTACTTACGACGTGAGAAATTTTCTTTTTTAAAAAAGGGTAATTGAGAGTTGAAATTGAATTTTTAAGGCTCACATGATGGAAGAGTATATGCTACACTCTTTCCTTTTTTTTTCCTTTTTTTTTATTGTAGCTTTCATTACACAATCAAATTTTAACATTATTGAGAATTAAGTAAATGATATATTCGTTTTCAAAAAAGGCCCTGTTTGTGGCCCAAATACTAGGGAAAACAAAGTTAGTGAATAAAATAAGAAAACAAATTATTTGTTCAATTAAAAATTCATAGTGTAGCAAAAGATAACCTTTTTACCCATCAAAAGAAGACAGATATGTAATATGTTGTCACTTTCGTTAAATAATTCCGTTCCTTTGCTGGTAAGGAGGGTTAGAAATTATTAGAATATATAAAACGTGACAATCTTGTTACCAAAATTTGACCGACCACTCAATCAACCACTATCTTTTATCATGTTTCCAAGTTATATCAACAATAAAGTTGAACTGATCACATGAAATGCTAAAAAAACAAATTAAATTTACTCACGTGCTGTCGATATGTTTATTGATTTTACCATGAATTTGAATTAAAAAGATATTTTTTTATTTTTATTATACAGACAAGTGTATATTACTGTTTGCATCATATCATAGTCCATATGTGGTGTGAAAAATAAATAAATCAATGATATGATTGGAAGTCGAAGCACCACTTATGCTAGTAATATTCGATCACATTATGTGTAATGATTTATAGTTAATAATCTGTATAAACTCTTATTTGACAAAGTATATATTAAATTCGTGTTTTGAAATGATTAGTAATTTTGTACATGGTTAATGAATATAAGGCTGGGACTTAAGAGACAACTTATATAAAAGTATATTGGGATCAACCTTGTGCTCTATTGGTTGAGACATGTGTTGTAAGGGTGAAAGACCCGGGTTCGATCCTATACGAGTGTGTGTGTCCCCTTCTCAAGTTCCCCCCATTGTACTAAATAAAAAATTAAAAAGTATTGGTGATGAGAGGTAAAATAGTGATTAGTTTTTTTCAATATGTTTTTATGGGGCATTTCTGGGAATATCTATGTGGGTCACTTTTTGGGTGTGGGATGTTCGTTTAACCTCGGGAATAAGATCAAGTCGAAATATATCAATTCTTTATGTTTAATCAGATGAGAGTATAGATGAGACATTCAAGAGATTCTGGTTATCAAGTTCCAGTGTGATCTACGCATGTTAGGACTGTCGGGTTGTAATAGATTGGACTATGGATATTTATTTCTAGTGAAAGAAGGATATCGTTATCGAGTTGGACCCCCTCTTCTTCAGTATTTGCAATTCATGTGGGAACCACGCCACTTGAAGCCTTTATATCCACATGATGAGAAGCCCTCTTTTAGTGAACCTTATTTTCATCAAAAGATGGTCTTCCAGAGATATCCAAAATATCCCGTTTTGATCTGTGCATCATTTGACTGAAATTGTTGTCAAACAGCCCATAAGGTCCAAATCATTATCATATGCCCGTTAGGCTCAAATAGCCCACGAGACCAATTTACTAAGCAAGGTCCATGAGGCCCAATGTCCCAAATATAATCTTTCTCCATTTATTTGTAAAAATATGAATAAATTGATTGATTACTCTTTGATTTGACTTAAGAATCTAATGGGTTTTCCTAGGGCAACCATGATGCCCTTCTGACTATTGGTTCTTGTTGCATACATGTTCCTTAGCAAGGAGTTTATAACTCATATGACATTCTTAGACCTTCCATGACGTTGAAAGTACTTTTGCTATTGGAGATATTTTTACTTGATGACTTGGATTACTGGATTGTTAGACCATTTACCCTAATTTGGTGTGACTTGTATTTTTAAGCAGCACTACTTAGGTTCGAGTTTGTTGGAGTACAAATTTGTTACTTTCCACTCGTTTTTATAATTCTGTTTTGGCACCTAATATAAATAGGTTGCACGATTGTACTTTTAGATAGATTATTATTATTTCTGTTCATTTTCACCTATTTAATTAAATTTGGAAATCACTCCATCTCGTTGCATAATCTATTGATTTATAGATTTCGACATGGCATCCAACACCTTAATTTATTGAATTGATACCGCGATGGATGCTTCACAATTTCCACTATGGATTGCGATTGTTGTTGGCGGAAGCGGCATATAAATGGTGGTGTTGGATCCAGTGAGATAGTCGTGATTCAAGTCGTTGCAAATAAAGACGATTTGATCAAATTGCCTGGATGGGATCATCTTAGATTAATTCCCGTTTCCAATCATTTGACAAGTACCAATCGATTCAATTGCATTAGGATCCAAGACTGAGTTAGGATTTATAAAAAATAAAATTAAAATTCTTGCTCAATTCAAACAATCGAAAAAGGTTGATTTTATGGTTATAGTAGGGATATTGATTTCTATTTCTCGAGAACTTGTTGAAGGATTATTTTGGACTCAAGAACAATTCATTAGCCATTAAAGTTCAGAAAAAATCAAAGCTTTAAGCGCATGCTGAGTTTAAATGGACTGGGCCGAAGATTTGAGTAAAGGACTCAACGGGGATCTATTTAAGAACAAACGAGACAATTTCTAATGGTATATCTCGTACTAGTTATTCCATTCGAAATTAAAATAAAAATCGACATGTAATATATAAATATAATTTAGATTTTATCAAAAGCACACCCAAAATTTTGGTCCAAAAATGAAATGGTTATACAAATAAATATATGTACAAATGGAGTGTGAAAGTAAAACGGTTAGTTGGAGTAAAATTTAAATATACAACTTATTATGATATTACCAGGGCCGCTCATTATATTAGGCGAATCATTTGGTCGATCCGGGCCCGAAAGAATACAAAATTTAGGGGCCCATAATAGTACGTATAAAAGTCAAACAGAAAAAAAAAAAAAAAAAAGAAAACTTATTTCATTTATTGACGAGTATAGAGAAAATGGTTTTGATAAGAATATGGTATTAGAAAAAAAAAACATAGAAAAAGTTCCCATTTTCATTCTTGCATTTTTCTTATTCACAGAGGAAAACTTGTGCATACTAAATTTCCTAATGGTATTCTTATTTCCTCATAATACTTCCTTATAATAATAAAGTAATTGTATAGCTTACTATAACAAAACAATATTAACAAAACATGCACAGTAACCACAACACATACTTAACTATTTACAATTAAAAATATATCTCAAAATGTATCATATTATTTCCTTCCTAAAAGATTCAAATATCTCGTCATTCTCTCTGAGAATTTTCAAACTCATTATTTGATTACATGTTTATGAAAATAATAATATGCTCGGAATTAGGTGACCAAACGACCGGTTCGATGCGAACCCAATCGAATCGCAAAAAACCAAAAACCAAAATTATATTTTTCTCATAACTGAAACCAAACCGCACCGCTAGAAAAACCGAACCGAACTATTTCGATTTGAGCTTTATTTTTGGCATTTATATATTTGCTATATATATATTCAACTTAACAATAAATAAAATTAAAAATTGAAATAAAAATATAAAAATAAATATATAAAATAGAACTTATATTTTGGTTCTGTTCGGTGCAAACCGATATTTTCTAGACCAAAACGAACCCCCCTTTTGGCCAAAAAAAAAACGAACCAAATCGCACCAAATTCATCGATTCAGTTTGATTTTTTGGTTATGGTTCGGTTTTGCTCATCCTACACGGGATAGCCCAAGCCCCAAATAAAGTCAGTGAAGATACTAAATGGGCCCTAGGAAATGTGCAAGTCATCACGAGACACGCACATCCATTGCTTTCGGTGAAAATCGATTAATCAAAACAATCGCTCCTGTTCGAAATAATGTGTTTGTGAACATGTTCGTGAACGTGTTCGTTTTGAGTTCGTGTTCAATATGTTCAAACAATTAATAACTTTGTTCGCGAATAACAAATAAACAAAAATTTGACTTTTTTCGTGAGCGATAAACAAACAAATATTTTTTCAAACTTATAGATGAAAATACATATAAATTATTGTCAAAAATAAATACACATACACTAAGTAACTAACCAAACAATTGGCGACCAAACTATATTAGAAATAGTTGAAAAAATATGGGTCGAGCTTATTTAATGATTTTTTTCACTATATTACGTATTAAGCTAGGGTTTAGAGAGTATTATGTATTTTAAGGGCTTTAAATCTTTTTAATTTTATTAAAATAAAACATTTTTAATTATTTTTTAAAATAATCAAGCTATTAGTCGAGCCCCTTAACGAGTTTGTTCACAAACAAGTCTAAAAAAATATTATATGAGCTTGTTCTTGAACATTTATAAACGAACACTAAACAAACTTGTTCACGAGCTTTTAGTAAACGAGTATAGAATTGTTCAAGCTCTCTTATTCGTTTATTACACGAGCCTCAAAATGTGTTCGTTTATGCTCACTTAACTAAATAAATGAACGTTATCCGAACATATTCACGAAATACATTTTCGAACGCCTGCTCACTTTCACTTCTGACCCTAGGTTCACTAGGATTGGGATTATTATTATCATTGTGATTATGATCCTGCCATACTATATTACTATGTACAATGTACTACTTTATTGTACTAAGGAATTCATGATGTCATCATCCACTTTGTATGTCTAAATAAATTTATAGTTGTAATTTTATTTCTTTTAATCTTTGTAATTTTGATTTTTTTTAATGAGTTAGAAAGAGTGTAGGAGATGAGACGAATCTTAAAGAATCTTAAAGAATATTGCATTACACAAAATTTGGTGTAAATGAATAATATTATGTCAAATTTTGTGTAATATTATTTACTATAGCAAATTTGGTGTAAGGTTAAGAAGTTGAGTTGAAGGATTTTTTTGCATATTTTGTGCGATGACTTGTAATTTAAAGTTGGATTGGAAATGCCTTTATAAAATTTAATTTACCTAAGTTTACACTAGCTCTATTCCCCAAACAATTTAAATGTTACTTGTTTGATGATTTTGATGGCTCATATTTTTAAGTCTAAAGATTGTTTATTTTAATCATTAAATGACTTGACTATTCACTTTCCTATCAAAAGAATATGAAGCAAAAGACTTCGAAAATTCAACACGACTAATTCCATTCAAAAAATTCAAGGAAATTGTTCTACCAAAAATAAACAAATAAATAAATTCAAGTTGAATGTTCCTTTAAGAACCAAAATCGATACCAATTATATAACAACGAAATTAGCATGGGTATTGCTTAAATAATTACTAAAATTCGAACACAAATTCTTAGACCGAGAAAGTGGAAAACCTTTTCTTCCAAGGGCGGAGCCAGAACGATTTAGTAGAGTGAACCGATACACAAAAATGGGTGGACCGGATAGAAAATCCAAGAAAAAACAATACAAATTATAACTACTTTTTTTTAAATTCTAACTATAAATTTTTTTTTCTAAAAAAAGGGTGGACCAGGGGCCCGGAGTTGGCCCAACCCTATTTACACCCTTGTTTTCTTTGTTTTTCATCCTTCTAAGTATTCATGTGACATGAGGTGATTATGATTCATTCAAGAAATATTGTCTACTTTGATTGATGCGACATGAATGGGTGGTTGACTACCACCCAAAATATATTGTCTAATTTAACTGTTCTCACGGTTTTGTAATGAAAACATAGTCTCTTGGGGAAAGGGAGCTCGACCGTTGCTTATAAGCCACTATCCACTCATGTGCTCGTTCCAAAATCCCTCTGTTGCTCTTTTTCTAGCCTTTCTCCTAATTTAAAGAAAGAAAAAATTAGAGAAATATTCACAGCCCTTTTGGTACATTCTTTGTGACGTTTTCTTTCTTCTGTTTAATTTTTAAATGGGATAAGATTAATTAATGACACAATAACTTGGCCTCACCGTGTTCCTAATCCTGTCTCTAGTAGGGTTGTAAAAGAATCGAATCGAATCGAATCTTCACTGTATTCGATTCGAATTCGACTAATATTCGAATATTCGTATTCGTATTCGTTTATTATTCGAATTGAAAAATATATTCGTATTCGATTCGACCAATATATTCGAATATATTCGATTCGATTCGAATATTCGTCTTGAATTTTTAAATTATTTTATATAGTTTTTTCTTTAAATTGTGACTATTTTATAATATAAAATTAAAATATGAATAATAAAAAACTTATCAAATAAGTACTAGTTGGTAATAAATTAAATTAACATAGGAATTATGAAATATATATACATATATATAATATCAATACTAATATATATGTATTTATTAGTAATATATAATATAAATATATATTATTCGAATATTCGATTCGAATATCGAATCAAATATTGTGTTATTCGAATTCAATTGAATTCAAAATAATACGAATCAAAAAATATATTCTTATTTGAATTCTTATTCAATTTGTCGAATTCGAATCATGATATTCAATTGATTCAATTCGAATCATGATATTCAATTCGAATCGCGAATCGAATAAAGAATATTTGATTCTTTTACATCCCTGTGACTCTCTAGCCACCAATAATGTCCAAATACCAACCGATGGCACTCTTTGTACTTTACTCCAAAAATCGAGCCCAAAACTTATCCCTTAATATTATCACCCATATCTCTACTTATCCCGCAAATTAATGCTTTTATTATTGTCAACGGACCTCAAACCTAATTTAAATGTAGCCAAATATTGCCTGATACTCTGATACCCACAACAAATATAGGACGAAATTAAGAAAAATACTAGGGTTTTATTTGGAAGAGTCATATTCGGATCATTATTAGCAAAACAAAAAATTAATGTGTTAATTTAAGGATTACAAATATATAAGAGTTATGAATCTTGCACGGACCAGATCTCATGTTCCAAAATTCTATTACACTTTATGTTCCACTATATTGGATGATTAATACATATACAATACAATAAAATATGAATGTGCATATGTCAATCATCCAATACAGTGGAACATAAAGTATAATATAATTTTGGAACAAGAAATCTCAATTCATCTTCGATCAAAAAAAAGTTTGGTAAATAATGGGCAATTCACGTAATTGTTCGGTGTTATATAAATACATATGAGCTAGTAAGCTCTTTCGATCAACTATTTTTTTTAGTTAAGAATGGAGTTTTAATCAAAATGTGCTTGCCTACAAAAAATTCCTAAAAAAAATATTATTCACTCATTTTAACTTTTTCTCTAATTTTTTTATTATAAAATCATTATTATACTATTTTATATCACATCATATTTGATCGTTGCATTTTCATTTCATATTCATTTCACATCTCCAATTTTTTTTCTCCCTAACAAATTTTTTACAATATTCTCTGGCAGAAAGAAAATTTCCAAAATAAAAGTATATACAATCGCACCGAAAGCTTTTTAAATCTAAATTAAACATATAAAGAAGTTATGTCACTGATGAACACAAGAAGAGTTAATTCCACTAATAAGACAATACAATTAATAATTTATAATTAAAACTAAACCTATTATTAATTATTAATAAAATGAATCTCTGGATTTAAATTTTTTTATGATCAACCCTAAATATGCAACTTGAGTCTTGATTCTTGACCCTCTTATTTTTATGCCCATAAAATATATACTATAATGAGAAACAAAGGGAAGACCTTTAACAAATCATTGAGATCCACTTTTAGAATCACTCCCAAACAGAGCATTGCCAAAGTTAGAAATTGAAAGCAATAATAATTTTCCAATCTTCAATGATAAAAAGATTTACTAAGCCAAATATTTAATAAATCAAATCCATAATTATGATTCTACAAATAAATAAATACAGGATACCAAGATACCCTCTCTTTCCCTCCAATCATTCTCCATTGTTTTTCATTTGGACCATATTGCTGAGTGGGCCCCACACACACTTCCCTCTTTCTCAAAGTGTCCCTGTTCTGTTCTCTCTCTAAAACATTGTGAACATTTACTGGTGTTCCGGCGTGGGAGAAGGAAGTGAAAGAGTATAAGAAAACAATTCCTCTGCTTCTACGGAACTGTGTGTTCATTTCATTTTTTGTTTTGGTTTTGTGTTAACTTGTAAATTCATTTCTTACTCCCCTTGACTTCTCTTTGTCATCAACCCAAGATTTTTTTGGGGTTTCCTTTTTTCTTTTGCCTCTCTCTCTCTTACGTCTTATTTTCTGGCAGTTATCAGTCTTCTTCATCTTGCTCATGAGGTACTCTCTGTGTGTGTGTGTGTGTGTGTGTGGGGTTTTCGAAATTTTGTCTTTTTGTAATTTTGTTTACACTGTATAATTGAGGTGGGTTTAGCTTATATTTTAATGTTTCTTGAGTTTTAGATGTTGGGTTGTGTTTGGAACGCAGAATTTTAGCATAAATTTGCGGTCTTTATATGGTTTACACCGGTAAAGTTGTGATCTTTTCTTGGGGTTTGTCTAATATTTGCATGTGGTGGAGTAGAAGTGAGAGATTTCATGAATTATTTGTATTATTTGTGATTTGAGCAGTGTATCGATTTTTGTTTTCTACTACTAAATATCAATCATTTGGGATTTCGGTGGGGGTTGACCAAACTAAGTTGTACTAAACAAGTTCATCTTTGTATGTTCTTACTTTGGTTTAGCGGCTGAACATTTTTTAGCACAATATTTTGAGTAACAAATTTTTCAACACTTTTAATTTAGGTGCTCCTCGAGATTATTCTTTTAGTCATTTGGTTAATTAAAGCTTATTTTTTCTTTTTGTGCAGCAGTTCTTGATTTTTCCTTAGCAAGTATTTGTGTTATTCATTTTCTGCTTTTTGTCAGTTTATGTTTGAGGTTTATTAGTGATTTTAGTGTGGTAAAAACATAGGCGATTTTGATTGCTTTATTGAGCTTGGTTCTGAAACTGGCTTCTTTTTTTATATCAAAAGGCCAAAATTTAGAACTTTTTTCATCTGAATTGTCTGTTATATTTATGAACTTATTCCCTTTTCCAATTTTGTTAAACTGTGAACATCTATTTTCATTATGGACTTGCCAACTCAAGAGCTATGGCACTTAATATACGGGACACTTTTTGCAGGAAGTGATTTGAATGGAGCGACCATCGAAAAACTTCGTCCCTGGTTAGTGTGGAGAGCCACTTGTGTCATCATTCATGAATTATAATCTATTTGATACTTCACTGTACTTTTTATGTGAAATCTCAGAGAAATATACCTGAATCGCCAGATTATTTCACATTTTCTTGTAGGGCATTTGAAAATCTCGTTTGCAAGCTCTCCGGGAAAGGAAAAACTGCATGGGGACTTCCGAGCAGAACTGATGTGTATCATGCGTCTACTGACGCTAGCTTGTTTTCCACTTCATTGCCTGTCCTTTCACATGAGAAATGTGAGCATGAGTATATGAGCTCCCGGCTTATTATTATTATTATTATTGTTATTATTATTATTACTATTATTATAGTTTTTGGGCATGTTTGGTAGCACTTCCGTAAAAGTTCATATAGAAAATGGACTGCTTGATAAGTGACTTTTCCAGCAATCCATTTTAAATTAACCACCAAACGACTATTATGATGGAAAATGAACTTTTGATCCAAAAGCGCATTTGAAAAGTGCTCCCAAACAAGCTGTTTATTTTTTCAACTTTAGGATGATATCTTAGAGTTTGATTCTTTTTAAATCGCAGTTAATTTTAATGATACCAATCAAAGCGGCGAGTCTCTTGACGATGGCTTTCCTAGCCTTAGCAAACTACAGCTAGAAGATGAAGTTAAGGATCCACTCGAAGACATCGAACCAAGTATGATAGGGAGCTTTCTTCCTGGTGATGAAAACGAACTTTTCGCTGGTCTTATCGATGATTTCGATCTTAGTGGGTTGCCAACTCAACTTGAGGACTTGGACGATGATTTTTTTGGAAGTGGAGGAGGTTTGGAAATTGAACCTGAAAGTCAAGAGAATCTAGTCAACGATATATCAAGGTTAAGCATCTCTGACAGTTTTAGTGGTAGCAGCATTTCTCATTATGGTTTTGCAAATGGTGTTGGAACTATTACCGGTGAACATCCATACGGGAGCACCCTTCGAGAACACTATTTGTTCGTAATATCAACAGTAATGTGGAGGACTCTGAACTTAGGTCTCTCTTTGAGGTATTGTTAACATGACTCTAGTTATTTTCAACTGTGATTATCTAGCATTTTTTTCTGTTCACATACTCTATTCAGTTCACGTCATTCATTTGTTTTGCTGATTCATTTGTTTTGCTGATTCATTTGTTCGCATCTTATTAAGAAGAGAGAATGAGTAAGCTTTTGTGGTCGATCAAGTTTTATAATAGCTGGTTACTTTTGATGTTGGTGAATTTCTGGTGAAGCCATATATTTGATAATTCGTATGAGATGAACGGAAAATAGTACTTATGACGTGCTATTATTTTAGAATGGAATAGAATTATACTTTGCCTTACTGCCTATTTTGTATTCGGCTACATTTTTTAGAGGCGGACTCCTATGTCAATTTATCGACCTCATTAAACTAATTGTCCGTCTCCTTCTTCTTTCTGCTCCCTCCTAATAGCAATATGGGGATATCAGAACTCTTTACACTGCATGTAAGCACAGGGGATTTGTGATGATATCTTACTATGACATCAGAGCTGCTCGAACTGCAATGCGTGGATTGCAAAATAAGCCCTTGAGACGAAGAAAACTTGATATTCATTTTTCCATCCCGAAGGTTTAAATCCTGATATCTTCTCATTTTTGACTATGTATGTCTCTCAATGAATGACTTCCTAATATTACTGTTTCTTGCGACGTGCAGGATAACCCATCCGACAAAGATATGAACCAAGGAACTTTGGTTGTCTTTAATTTGGATGCTTCTGTATCCAATGACGACCTTCGCCAAATATTTGGAACTTACGGGAAGTTAAGGAGGTAGAATTTCCGTACAATGTCAAGATTTGTCAGTTATATACAGTTTAGAGATAATTACAAATAAAACCTTGAGATTCGGTCTAATTACAAAAAAAATCCAGGGTGGTTTGAAAATTACAAAAAAATCCTTGAGGTTTGATTTTGTCTTACATTTTCCCATTTCATAAGCAAAAAAGCATTTCAAAAATCCCCCTAACATTTATAGAAATATTACCGTGGCCCCTTAAATTTAAGACAAAATCAAACCTGGATTTTTTTGTATTTAGTCCGAACCCTAGAGGCGTTTTTGTAATTATCCCTATATTTTATTGTTTCTTATGCAGTAGTTCCTCTGTTTCTGTTGGCTGAATTGAAATTTCTGTATTTTTGCATTAACTGGTAGATAAGGGAACACCGCACAAACGACACCATAAGTTCATTGAGTTTTATGATGTCAGAGCTGCAGAGGCAGCTCTCAAGGCTTTAAATAGATGTGACATAGCTGGGAAGCGCATAAAGCTTGAACCTAGCCGGCCTGGTGGAGCCCGTCGGAGGTAAATTCCAAATTTCGTTCTTGTAGGGAGAACTTTAACTCTGATTGCTAGTAATTTAAAAAGGATAATGAATGTGCTTTCTCTGCACAGCTTAATGCTGCAACTGAGTCAAGAACAGGAGCAAGATGATGCTCGAGTTCTCCGACATCAAGTTGGTTCCCCCATAGCCAACTCTCCTCCAGGCATCTTGATGGATGGTCTGCCTTTATAACAATGTCTTATTGATTATGCCTCTAATCATGAGTCCTATGTTATTATAAACTAGGGATAACTACAAAACCCCCGAGGTTCGGGCTAATTGAAAAAACCGAAAGGTTTTTGAAAATTACAATAAAAACCTGACATTTATAAAAATATTAAAGTTACCCTCTTAAATTTATGGCAGAATCAAACATGAGGGTGGTTTTTTGTAATTTTGAAACATCTCTGGATTTTTTTTGTAATTAGCCTAAACCTCAGGGGTGTTTTTGTAATTATCCCTGAACTAAAACATGTGAAGTATTTGCAGGTGGCTGGCCGAATTTTGGCAGCCCAATTGAGCAAAATCCGTTGCACGGTTATAGTCACACACCTAATTCAGGAGGGCTCAGTCCTGTAGGAAGCAATAACTTGCCTGGCTTGGCCTCGATTCTTCCTTCTCATATCTCAAGTCCCGTGAAGATTGCACCCATTGGTAAAGATCCAGCGAGGATAAGCCACACGAACCACGTAATCACTACCACGGCCTATCAGCAGCATTTTTCTGTTCCGAATCGTACGTTAAGTTCTAGTCCTGGACACATGTCATCATTTAGTGATTCGAAGCCGTCAAGTGTTGGAACGCTCTCAGGTCCTCAGTTTCTCTGGGGAAGTCCGACTATTCATTCGGAGCACATAAATTCTTCTGCCTGGTCATCGGGACGCCCGTTTATATCTAGAGGACAGAGAATTGGTTTTCCGTACACTAGTCATCAGCATGGCTCGTTTCTTGGTTCACATCATCATCATGTTGGATCTGCTCCATCGGGTATTCAAATAGAACGACATTTTGGATTTTATCCCGAGTCACCAGAATCCACCTACGTAAATTTTGGTCACAATAATGGAAATCATGCTGTGAGTAACGTAGGAGTTGCTTTTGCTGGAAACTTCAGTGAAAGTGGTTCGCCTAGTTCTCGAATGTTGTCAATGTCGAGAAATGGTCCTTTATATTTTGGGAATGGTTCTTTTGGAAGCATGGGTGATGGAATAATCGAGCGTGGTCGAAGTAGAAGGGCTGATAATGGAAGTCTGATGGATAACAAAAAGCAATATCAACTTGATTTGGAAAAGATCGCGAATGGGGAAGATATTAGGACTACTTTGATGATTAAAAACATTCCGAACAAGTAAGAATTTGCAACTGTTTCATTATTGCAGGGGTTCGAACTAAGAAATACTGATTTTTTTTTTTGTGTTGTCTTATTTTCCATCTCTGAAGGTACACTTCGAAAATGCTGCTTGCAGCTATTGATGAAACGCACAAGGGCACATATGATTTTCTATATTTACCGATAGATTTTAAGGTAATTATGTGTTTGGCTTTGAGAATTTTGTTTCCTCGTTTCGTGAATTCATAACTGAAATTCTACTTTTTTTCCCCCAGAATAAGTGTAATGTTGGTTATGCCTTCATAAATATGGTGTCTCCTTCTCACATCATCACCTTCTATGAGGTATGTTTTAATCCATGGTCACAAATCATTAGGGATTGGTTAAGGTCATGATTATGGATTTTCTCTCTTCAAATCCCGATTCTTTTTGACTTGTGATTTACATCTTTGAAGGCATTTAATGGGAAGAAATGGGAAAAGTTTAATAGTGAGAAAGTTGCGTCCTTGGCATATGCGAGAATCCAGGGAAAGACTGCTCTTGTCTCGCATTTTCAGAATTCAAGTTTAATGAATGAAGACAAGCGATGCCGTCCGATTCTTTTCCGATCGGAGGGCCAAGAGACTTGTGATCTGGTATGTCACAGCTGATCACTTTCATTCCCCTTAGTTTTGTATGAACTCTGAGATTTTTCTTTTTTTTTTTGTAATTTTCAAAAACCTCTAATAATTTTTGTAGTTAGCCCAAACCTCGAGGTTTTTTCTATAATTATCCCTTCTTTTTGTGACTTCATCTTTGGAATTGCGCCTCTTTTTTTTTTTTGGCTACATAATACATAGATATTCTGGTAACTAATGTGAGCTCATTTTTGGACAACTCAGGAACCTTTCCCATATGGCAATCTGAATATATTTATCCGTCAGCCGGATGGTTCTTATGCCGGAGATTCTCTGGACAGCCCAACCGGTGATCTAGATGAGAAGCTATAGGAAAGCTGAATGTTCTCCTAAAGTAGCTGATTCTCAATAAAAAAAAAAAATGGCAACAAAATCGACATCTGTATAGTTTGGGGGTATATAAAGTTCTATGTTAATAGTAAATCTGGATTGCCTATATCATTGCTCTTCTACTTGCGGTCATCCACGTTTTATGATGGATGCTCGTTCTTGGAAGAAACATTTGATGAGGAGTGGCAAAACCTTTTGTCTATATTTATGACTAACAAAGGAGAGAAACAAGGTGAAGCATCTGCTGATGTGCAAACATTTCTACTCCCATGTGCTTTGTTCATAATTCCACAAATAACCTCTCTATTTTACTTTTGTTTTAACTTTTTTTTTCGGGGTTTATTTTGTGTCAAATCCTTTTTGCCAACTCTAGCAAATGTCTCAACTATAGAGGTGGCTGAGGATCGGAAGTATTTATCGATGGGGTTATGTCTCAGAAGTGTATAGTAGGTTCTACGAACGGACTTTGGATCTCAGAAGTGTATAGTAGGTTCTACGAACGGACTTTGGATCCTTTGCATCGTGTGATCTTTGTAGTTTGTACCAAGAAAATTATGGATATCAATCACATGAATGTAAGACATTTTCTGTAATCTATACTTCTGCTTACCTTGATTTCTTGCACGAACATGTTTACTGTGCCACAATGAGTGATTTTTAGGTAAATCATCAGACAGTTACCTTTGGTGTCTGGTGTGTTTCATGGATCCCACTCCATTAACGTATGAAAATTTTATATTTGTTACTCTTGTTACAGTTACTGTTTGGTGGGTTTTATGTGGATTCTTCCAATGTGATGTTTAAAACTTCATCGCAAAAAATTATGTGAGACGGTGATATTTTTAGTGTAAAAAATGATACTTATCTAAATACACTTAAATTAGTGTATTTTGACAAGTATCACTTTTCACACAAAAAGTATCACCATCTTACGGTTTCACACCATCTCACAAGAGACCTGTTGAATTAGCTGTTGCTCTCTTACAGATTTTTAAGGAGCCAAAAGGCACTATACTCGTCTTAAATTGGAGTGTAATTCAAATAACTAAGTTGATGTCCTTCTCGTTCCTCCCTAAACATCATGGGAGGACCAAAAATAGAAGATCAAGCTTATAATAAGACTGCTCCAACATGACAACCCTTATCTTTGAGAAAATATAGCATTGTGCGTTTTGATTTGGCAAAATTGCCAATGAAGATGTGGACAGGGTGGATGCCAATTTCAAATTCCCAAAACGAATACTTCAATATAAATTTGTTATTTAGCAACCAACCAGTTGTTTCCCTTGTCCATCATCATATGACCAAACCATCTCGAATCCTCATATTTGGAGAGCATCGGCTATAGATCCCGCAAGACTCAACACTTCAAAAGGAGCTTTGGTGGCGATGGCTTTCACGGTATTGGGGCATGAATCGGTGATCCAAAAGTGGGTGAAAGCCTTCTCTGAATCTTGTAAAACATTAATGACAATCAGAACTAGAAATGGAAAAAAAAAAAAAAAAACGAACCAACAATGGGCAAAAGCATAACATACCGTCATTCTTGTGAAGAAACCGCTCCCATGACTTCTTTGGGAACACGCCGTGGGTGACATATGCACTCACCTTTGCTGCACCATGAGCTGCCAACACTTTCTGACAACCAAAATAGGAACAGAAAAATATATGAGAAAAAACACAATTATCTCAAAATTACGAAATACGAATACTTCCTTTAGGTTTGTATTTAACTAACAAATACCCCCTCTTGAGGGTGTAATTTGTAATATAGAAGCAAATGTCAATGGAATATTTGTAATTTTGAAAGGTAACTGAGTTTTTTGGAAATTAGACAAACTTCAGGGGTAATTTTTGTAATTATCTCTTATGAGAATTGAGAATGAAGTTGCATGAATGTGAACCTATAGCTACTCTTACCATCTACGATGACAATAACAAGAACATCTAAAAAACTATAACTCTGATTTTTTCAATTTATTTTGCCAAATGTTTAGCCAAGAGTCTACACTTTCAGAATAATTCGGCAAAAATAAGACCCACAGAAAACTAATTGGTGAATAATTAGAGACTTATACATTGAAAAACTAAAAGAGTCACAGTGTTGCAAAATTGAAGGTAAGAAGGCAAGAAGGAAAACCTGGCATTCAATTAAGGTGCCACCAGACTGCACCAAGTCGTCAACGATGACAACATGACAACCGGCAGGATCACCCTCTTTTATTCTAACGAATCTTTTGTCTCCTTCCCGAACCTTGTTGCAGATGACCTATGACCAATTGATGAGACACACTATGCCCAAATGATAAATTCAACAGAACAAAAAAAGAAAATCAATATTTTTTAATATAGACAGACGAACCATAGGAAAATGATCCAGCAGCTTGTGGAATCTTTTCCAAGCTCCATCATCTGGAAATGCAACAACTATCTGGTGGGAAATTATAAGTTAGGAACCAGTTTAACAGACTTGATAAAATTAAGTATCTTCATTGTTAATAAATCATCAGGAGACTTCGAAAAGGCAACAGTAATATCTTATCAGACAACTAAAGTACTCACCTTATCCAATGCTGGGAGTTGCTGAAGCCGTTCCTTCAAAAGTCGGATTCCACTCTCAAACACGGGCAAAACAGTATCACTGAAATAAAATCTTTCCTGTAGAAAATCAGCAGATGCAGATAAAGTTCATGCCAAAGTCCAGTTCTGGATAAAGGGAAATAGTGGGAACAAAAGGAACCTTTGTGCAAATTTTGCCAATGAGCTGCTATTCTCACATCACAGGATCTGCCTTCTATATATTAACTGAATTCGGTTCACTATTTTGACTAGTAAACATGATAAATGTTGGAAAATCACTAATAAGATTAACCACACTCCTTTATCAGAAAAGAGAAAAAACAGGCCCAGTGGTAATTTTGAACTAATAAGCCTTTCACATCTGTTACAGTTATAACATCTATAACAGTACATGAAATCACAAAATCTGTGGTAGCCGTTTTGTATACTGCTATAAGCAAAAGGCAAAGGACTTTTTCGCTGTCTGTTAACTTCTAAACACAGACAGAGCATGTAGCTTTATCTGTATTATAAACAAATGGAATTGCTGCTCCAGTAGACGAAAGTTTGTATGATGTTTCACACCTTTGGAAACAAAGGTGCGATATATTTCAGAGAAATATATAGAGAAACGGAGTGAATAATAATATAATAGCAATTAGTATGGGTATAAGAAAGAAACCTGCAAAGCATGTATGTCATAAATAACTAAACTGGTTGGACCACCCCTCGAGATAGGAGTGTTAGACAGCATTCTAGCCAAGGTAAAAGCAGTCGCAACATCACCTTCCTCTTCGATTCGTTCAAAGGACCCGTTGGGAAGAAAGGCAATACCACCGTAAATGAGGCAACAAACAGCATTGGAAGTGCATATATTACAAAGCTGTTCAAAAATGACTTCAGTTGAGCTGAAAGATGCTAAAAAGGCAACATGCTGTCCTCGGATATCATGTGCATTTTTTATGAAAAGATTTGGAAATCCATCATCAAAACTCCTGTATACATTCAAAACATTAAAACCACAATGACTCAATAAATAGTAGACAAAATATCAACATGTAAAAAAAAATGCCCAAATAAATTTTGAAACAATTGTTTTAATAAGCACAGCCCACACATTCTTCAGACAGAACAAGAAAAACAAAAGAAAAAGATCAAAGTACATCAGCAGAGAAGCCAAAATTCCTAATGAACCATACAAAATCAACTCTCTGTCAGTGTACCACCACTCAATCAAACTATCCTAAACTTCTGTCACTATACCGTATGCTCTCTGAATTCAAATTTGGCTTCACAATAAATAAAGTTATATTAAAATGTATCAATGCTCTCTTACTAAAGTGTTTCAGTTCACAAGAACTAATTTTTGAAGTTCGAGCCAAAGAAATATCACGAATTCGTTCCAATCTCTATCCCGCTGAGTAATTTACACATATGTCTTAGAGGCATAGCGTTAAGTATACAACCCATATGAGCAAACAGAAGTAAAATTTCCCCAGCTCCATAAAAAAGGGCATTAAGTAAAACTTTTCATTCATCAGAAAAGAGCCACTTTCTTCTGCAACCACAATTACCTTGGAAATAATAACGGGAATTCGACAAACAAAAGTGACCCACTTTAGATCACCATAAGAAAACATACAGTATACCTTTTCTCTAACTAAATAAAAACCGAAAACTTTCTAAATACAAAGAGAAGATTAAAACATTTAACGGGCATACATATAATTTCCTTCCACATTTTCTTTTCTTTCTCTGGGCTGAGGGTGGGATTGTTTTACCTCCAGTTAATGGATTGGAGCTGAATGAGGTCTGAGTGAGCAGCAACCTTGCGTGCCAAATCTTCAGCCTCCACACAGTGGAAAAGAAGAACTTGCTTCTTCTTCGGTCTCTCCATTTCTCTCTCTCACTCTCTCACACTCCGTGCGTGAGATTTTTGCCGCCAAGAGAATAAAGAGTCAAGACAGGGGACTCTGTGTGTGAATGTATTTTGGGTTGCGTTATTCTTTGTTGTGAGGGCTCGATGAGCAGTTCCTGCAATACCCTACCCTACGGCATGGTTTTCGCCAATCTGAAATCGCTACACTTTCTTTGGTTATCGTGGGGCTTGCTGAGACGATTCTTGTAAGAAATGGTGAGAACCGAATAGAGAGAAACTGGAGAAAAGTAAGCTCGAACACTATAGTACAACTTTTGGAACCTAGCTTTTTTCGCTTTGAGGGAGTGGGGACGACCCACGCCTTTGGACAGGTGGGTCCTCCTTTCTTTCTTTTTTTTTTTTTTATTATTATTATCATTTTTAGTTAATTAGAGTTATAATTGTAAGCCTTAATGATTAAGATGTGAAACTTCCGATGCTCTAACGGGTTTTCATAGTTATGCTTGACCTGTGACTATCCCAAAGGTGGTTTGCAATACTTTCTTCTACAGATTTTGCACTATTTTTAGTGCAAATTTTGATTTCATTTCCAAATGAGTTTACTACTTTTTGCACTAAAAAAAGTATTTTATAAAATTCCTTCTTTTATTCATTAAATATTAATTTTTATTACATTATAATTGATAAAAATATTACATAAGTAATTTTATTTAATATAATATTTATCAAATATTTTATTTTTAAAATTAATCAAATTCCCCAAAAATGTAAATTTAATGAAATTAATACAAAATTAAAATAATAATTCATAAAATCATATATTATATTATTTTTAAAATCATCACATATGATTGAGTTAATTTTAGTATTTCTTTATATTAAATTAATTGAAATATAAATTAATAATAATATTTAAAATTAAAACAAATCTATAAAAAAAAGTAAAAAAAAAAAAGAAAAAAAGAAGAGTAGTGCTGCTACAGTGCATCGCTATTTGTAGCGTTGCACTGTAGCAAACGCTACAATACAGCAGAAAGTGGTGTAGTGCTAGAGTGTACAAATAGCGCACAACGCTATTCTCCAACACTGCTGGAGATGCTCTTAGGTACAACTAGTAGTTTCGGCCTTTATTGCTGCCACTACTTGTGCCACGAGATATTTTTGAACTGAATAGATTTTGTGATTGGATTAACTGAGAATTGGAATCCACTTTGCTGACCTTCAAGGTGGTTTTTTGTTGTTGGGCTCAAATGTTCTCATGTTATAAAGATATATGAAATATTGGCCCAACCCTCAAGTTTTTCGGGCCAGATTAAGGTTGGCCCTTAAGACCGAGCACTTATGACATCTCTACCAAAGTCCCACACCCAAGTTCCTTAGTTTTTTGTCCGCTATTCTGATCATGAATTTCCTCCCCCCATAAGTGTGTAGTGACATGTCAAATGGGCCGGGTTGGGAGGGCCCAACCCATGGCCACCTAGGCACTGTCTGCTCATCGGGTGGTTTTAGCCCATTCACCCACCCAGATGGGTCAATGGGAATAAAAAAATTGAAAAATACCAGGCCAGCTCGACCCACTAGCCCGCCTCTGTGGGATATTCAAGATTTAACCACAACATAAAATTTAATGTTTTGTATTTATATGGAAAAAAACACAAAATCGGATCACCCCCCACCCACCAACCTGGTTCATGAACGGACTTGGGTCGGGCAATTTTAAAATTGAGCCCAATTGGGGTCCAACTTAGACTACTAGGTCCTGGGCCGGGGATACAATTACATTAATAGTAGTTACATGGGAAGTACATCCAAAAGAAGCTTACGTACACATAGACAAACCCGACCAAACAACTAAAGACAACATATTAAGTCTCTTTTCTAGGGTTTGCCATTCCTAGGTGAGAGAGTTAAGATAGTAAGCGTATGAAGAAGAGTTCATAGACGGATCGAACTCCATGCGAGGTGGTAAGGCATTCTTTTTCCTAAACCAATTCTAAAGGTCTAGGAGCGGAAGAAGTTTATTAACTCAACAAATAAAGACTTTTTACGGCTAAACTACCTATAAGGGGCGGAGTCACTCAATCTACTTGAGTGGAGAGGAAGGAAAGAGCTCACTTTTTCGACGGGGATATGAAGTAAGAAAGTCAATCGAAAATAGGAATCCACTCTACTAATAGAAGAAGAGAGGGAATGTGGGTTTTGCTTTTTTATTCGCGCTTTGTAGTAATTAGAGGAAGATCGCTCGACACGGCCACCAAAGGTCGGATGGATCGCCTATTAATAAACACTATTCATGGGCGGTCTGAACCACCCATGACAGCCCCAATTGTTCTTTTCCTTTTTGTTTTCTCCCATTATGTCCACATGACAAATATGTCATATGTTGGCAATATTTTTCCTTCAAGAAATCCCCAATTTCTTCGATGGTAAGCGACCTAGATATTTTAAGGGCGAAAACGAAACTACATGATTACATGATTTATGCATAAACAGGTCCAAAAACGTATCAATTTACTCTATATTTGATTTCAAATCAAGCTTATTTGAGCACAAATTATTAACTTTACAAACCAAGCTTAAAAGCATTTTTTTCGTTCAATAAAATTTGAAATTTGATTCGATTAGTAAAAATAAAATAAAATAAAAAATAATATATAACTTCTTGAGTCCGATCGATTAAAGCTCCTTCAAGATTCTACCGATCAATAATATAAAACTCATCAAACCATCACCATGGTATGATGGTAAATTCTTTGGGTCATAAAATGAAGGAGTACACATAAAATGGACCAACAAATTAGGCATGGTTGGACTATTCAAACTCAGAAAGTTTCATGCAAATCTCATGCAGACATTATCATGAGAATCAGACATTCACATATATAGAATGATTGAACACTCACCAAAGTATATACTTGAAATTTTTAACTGTTCCAACGAAATTTTCAAACTGGAAGAACTTATCAAAGATTCCCACTTTGATGTCGTGATTCGGGCATGTATTATGTTTCCCAATGTTGCAATTAATTGTAATTAGTCCTCTCCTAGTTACTTGTCTCAATTACTAATTATGCCTTGGTAAATAGCAAAAGGAATAAAATCTTGGTGAAATGCTGTTGGGATTTCAACCACTCCCTATTCGTATTTATAAGTTGAAACTTTTCATCAATTTTGAGTTTAAAATACTCCTACCAAAGAAAAATTGTAAATATAATAAATAAATAAATAATCCCTAATATTCACAATAAGTGTTCTTTTGTTACACGATTTTTTTTTTTTTTTACAAAAAATGTCTTTTCACTTTTTCACCCAAATTACCTTTAAATGTATCGTTTTCCAATCAACGCTAATGCCTAAATTTGTTTATTTCAAAGTAGCATTTATGATTAATTAAGGGTATATATATTTGATATTTTAACACAATCCTTAATAATATGTGTGTTTTTCCCCCTAAAAATACAATTATTTTGAATAGGAGGGAGTAAAAAATAAAATGGTGGTGGTAATTAATAAGCCTAATCGACCATTTACGTTTTTGAAAATGAAACATATGCCAAATTTTCAAATAATTCTCGTCTAGAAACAAGCCACAACCCAAAAAATGAACCATGCTAAGGAATATAATGAAAAAACAACAAACATTACAAGAAAAAAATCAGTTTATCGGCCTTTGTAGGTAAGTAAGTATTAAAAAATTGTAAAGTGTAGGTAAAATCATTGTAGGTAAAATATTACCTACGAATCTATAACTATTGGTAAATACCTCAAAAAAATCTGTCGATATAATTTGGAGAAAAATAATATTGTTTATTTTGTAGGTAAATGTAAAATTTAGTAATGAAAAATCATTTTTGTCGGTAAAATAAGTCGATAAACTAAATTCTTGTAGCGAAAAAACAAAATGAATAAAATATCACATCAAAATTCCGAGGGACTGATCAATAAATATCACATCAAAACAAACTCAAATTTACGCGTACATGTATCTACTTCTCAACACACCATATGTGATAACTGATAACCCACAATCAGATCCAGTTCCATTTATTGCATCCAACAATTAATATAATTATAGATATATGTCAAAAAGAATTGGTTTAAATAATCAAACGAAGTCAACGGTTTATGGGCGGTGCGAGGTTGTAATTAACTGCAGGAAATTGAACAATGAACAGTAACTCTTCTGTCAAAGAATCAATACTTATTCGTTTAGTTAGCAGTTCAAAAATTTTGATCAGAAAATAAATTTCTAGTGGCTTCAGTTGAAACACATTGATTGCCTTTCTTGGGCTTATCTCAAGAATATTGATGAAGATGATGAGGAACATGAGGTCCCCTAGGCCTAGGGCATCCTTAACTTAAACATCTGCACACAATCCAATGCATGCACCCTAATTAACTAAACTAAATATTTCTATATTCATTTTTTTAAAAAAAGGAATTAATCTCATCTATGAGGCCCCTCTTTGTCCCGCCTCTAGAATTTGGTGAAGGAGGTAAACGCGAGATATGCCTTAACGAAACAAGGGTCCTGAGTTGGTTTATCGAATCACCACACAAGAAATCCTTATCATTCTCGCTATTACCGGTGAGACAAAGACGGCCAGGAATTTCGGGTAGGGGCCCAACTAATATTAATATAAAAAGAGCTCGGATTTTTGGTAATTTTTCCATAATAAAAATAGTTTTAACTATGTTTTCTTAGCCATTTTGAGTTCAAATTTCCACTCTATCTTTTCTTCATTTCTTGGGACTCCATGACCCGATATCGGAAAATGTACGCATCAATTTTCTCAAAATATACGAAGTACCTCATCGATAATATAAGAAGGGTTCGACCATGTCAAAATGGCTAAAAATAAGTTTTCAAAGAATATGACTATTTTTCATTTTTACAAAATATAAGTGGACAATTTGTCCATTACCACGTGTGAAAATCAAAAATAATACATCAAATTTAAAATAAGTAGAAATTTTGGTTTAAGTCATTGTATTAATTCAATCACATCTTAATATTAAAAAATAAATAACAAAATACAATTACATCAATATACCAAAAGGGACAAATAGAGACACAAGAGAATAATGCAAAAAATCAAGTTAAAGTTTATGGCGGAGCTTAAAAAATGTACAAAATTTTTAAGAAATGGGCAAAATGACCGAGACTCATATTTTTCAAGATTCACAAATGAAAGGAGGAAAGAAGAATGCAAGATAATTGAATTTTTTGTTTCTATTTTTATATTTTTTAAATTTATTTTATAGTTAAAAAATAAAATGACCAAAGTACCCTATTTTTTTCAAAATTTGAGGGGGCCCAGGTGCCCCTTGGCCCCCAAATGCCATCGTCACGCCAATATAGGTGGCAAAATTAAGTCCGACCAGCGGGCGTAGAGCAAATTTTGAGATTTGGATCGAGTTGGGTCGTCTTTTTAGACCCGAAAAAAGCCGGCCTATCTGGTCCGACCGAATGGCCGACTTTTTCGGGCCGTCCCGATTTTTTTTCATGTTTCATGTATGTATGGGCCGGGTGGACTAAGTTTTTGCGGCCGATCAGAACGCCCGCCTTGCGACGATCGACATCGTCCTACAAACCAACACGAGTCTTAATTTCCGTAGCTTTGTCCTCACTCACGCGCACTGAGAGAGCAAGCTTTCCTTCGGGCGGTCACCCATCATGACATTGCTCCGCCAAGCACGCTTAACCGGAGTTTTTACATGATGAGCACGAAAAGAAGATACATCTAGTTGATATGAGTAATACCTATCAAATTTTTTAAGCTATCCTCAATCGTATAGTCCCATACCTCTGCCTCGAGAATCTCCTCTTATCCGGGTGTGGGAACAGTTAATTCATGTCCCCCTCCGCCTAGAAGCCTGTGCGGAGCCGCTCCTTGTCCGTGCCTTCTTGCACCGCGATCACTCCCCGCCCTCTTGGCCCCGGGCATCACACCGACCAAAAGCGAGCCGACCTAACCAGGCCCAAATTTTTGCAGAAGCCCAATGAACTCGGATCGGGCTGGCCCAATTAGGCCCATTGCCAGCTATAGTTACTGCAGGTGAGATTCGAACCTTAACGACGACCATTAAAATATATGCCCGGGGCAAATATATATCTATATTCATAATTTTCAAAGAAGGAAAAAGAGAAAAGTAAAATGAGATGATGGCGGTGACCAACATGTAACCTACCAATACTGGCTCACCTAGGAAAGGAAAAAAAATTGTAACTTTATTCAAACTTAGATTTAGATAAAGAGATTTAAACAAGAAGTAAAAAACTATACGCGCGGCAATTAATGCCAGCGGTATGGCTAACCAAATGTGCATGGTCAACCTCCCCCCTACCCCCACGCCACCCCACCCCACCCCCCATCTCTCCATAACCCTTTATTACACTTATAAATTCTGTCCCTATTCTCTTCACTCCTTGATCAGTTTTTCTTGTTCCCAATTTTTTTCCCAACTCTTTAAAACTAAAATTATATCAGAAAAAATGACAGCTTCAATGAAAACAATGGAGTTTCCCATGGTACTACTCAGATTAGCAGACTGGTTCTTGTACCATTTCTTGGCAATCTCATGTTACAGAGCAGCAATGAAACTCAAAAACCATGCCTACTTTTTCCTCAAAAACCCATCCAATATAAAATCATCCCACCATTTTTCTCTCTACCCCAATGTGTCAAAATGCAATCTTTATGGCAGAAAATCACAAACCCTTGTCTGTGACATCCATGGCTGCCTGTTGAGATCCCAGTCCTTTTTCCCTTACTTCATGCTGGTTGCTTTTGAAGGTGGCAGCATTTTCAGGGCACTTTTGCTGCTCTTATCATGTCCCCTTTTGTGGGTTTTGGATTATGAGCTGAAAATGAGGGTCATGATTTTTATAACATTTTGTGGGCTTAGGTTAAAAGACATGGACAGTGTGTCAAGAGCTGTTCTGCCTAAATTCTACCTTGAAAACCTAAATCTTGATGCTTATGAGGTTTTGGAGTCAGCTGGATCTAAAGTGGTTTTCACAAGTGTGCCTAGGGTTATGGTGGAAGGGTTTCTTAAGGAGTATTTGAGTGTTGATTCTGTTATTGGAACAGAGTTACATAGTGCAGGGCAATATTTCACTGGTTTGGTGTCAAATTCTGGTTTGGTTGTAAAGCACAGAGCTTTAAAGGAGTTCTTTGGTGAAAAAAGGCCTGATATTGGTATTGGAAGCTCTAGCCTTCATGATCATTTGTTGATGTCTCTCTGCAAGGTATGTTTCTGGCTAGCTGAATATTCATTTTCTTTTGAAAATTTATTAATCAGCTGTTTTGAAAAGTATTTTGGGATTTTAATTGTAATCTTTGTCAGTTAGATCAGCTACTAGCTAGATCTAACATACCATCATTCTTGTAAAGTCTGTCAACTTTGGACTAATTAAATCTGACAATTTTCAAAAGTTGGTGCATGTAAATTGCAAAATGGGATAATTACAACAAAGATCCCGAGGTTTGGGCTAATTACCAAAAAACTCAGAAGTTTTTGAAAATAATACACAAAAAACCTCTACAGTTTGATTTTGTCTTGAATTTAAGGAGTAGCTGCTATATTTTTATAAATGTTAGATGGGTTGTTTTTAATTCAATGTATTTTAACTTCAAATGGGTTTTTCAAAAAAATTTCTGGTTTTTCTGTAATTAGCCCAAACTTCAGGGTCTTTTTTGTAATCATCCCTTGCTAGAAAATTAACAAATCTGACTAAAATACCCCAGCTTGTTGTCACTTTATTCTTCTTTTAGCAATAAAACAAATAATTGGATTCACATGCAACATACACGATCAGTTTTCCACATATAAATGTATAAATATTTGTCCCCTATATTAATTCTTCTAAACACTTCAAATAATCTTAGTATTATCATATAAATAAATGTATAAATGCAAAATTAGTTCTCCTACATTCACAGAGTGTTGCAATATGAGTCCTATAACTTTTCCAAATTACAATTTTAGTCCTATATATTTTTTCGCCTTGCAATTTTAGTTCCATAAATTTTGAATCTGTACAATCTTTAGTACCATTAATTAACAAACCTCTTTATTCTCACAGGAAGCATATCTGATAAACAAATCCTCAATAATGCCAAGAGAAAAATACCCGAAACCACTAATCTTCCACGACGGCCGCCTAGCTTTCCTCCCCACACCCTTCGCCACTCTCTCCATGTTCATGTGGCTCCCCGTCGGAATATTCCTCGCCGTATTCCGCCTATTCGTCGGAATATTCCTCCCCTACAAGCTCGCGATCCTCCTCGGCGTCGCCACGGGCGTCAACATCCGTCTCAAAGGCGCCGCCCCGCAAAAATCGCAAAACGGCAAAGGCGTGCTTTACGTCTGCACCCATAGAACCTTACTAGACCCCGTTTTCCTAAGCACATCCCTGGGTAAACCCCTAACCGCGGTTACGTACAGCCTGAGCAAAATGTCAGAGATACTCGCGCCAATTAAAACGGTTAGGCTGACAAGGGACAGAAAACAGGACGCCCGAACGATGCAGAGACTGTTACGCGAGGGCGATTTGGTTGTCTGCCCTGAGGGGACCACGTGCAGGGAGCCGTATCTGCTGAGATTTAGTTCCCTTTTCGCTGAGCTGGCGGACGAGATCGTGCCCGTGGCCGTGAACACGGCGGTGACGATGTTTTACGGGACGACGGCGAGCGGGCTCAAGTGTCTGGACCCGGTTTTTTTCCTGATGAACCCGAGGCCGAGTTACAGCGTGGAGATACTCGGGAAGGTGCCGAGGGAGCTGACGTGTGCCGGCGGGAAATCGAGCTTTGAGGTGGCGAATTATATACAGAGACAGCTGGCGGGGGCGTTGGGGTTTGAGTGCACGAGTTTTACGAGGAGGGATAAGTATTTGATGTTGGCTGGGAATGAAGGTATTGTGCAGGAAAAGAGAAGATGAAAAACCCTAGCTAGCTAGTAGAAGTTTGGGAGTGGTGGTGATCTTTTGGTTGATATATATATTTTTTAAATATCAAGTAATTATTTATTTTTTGTGAATGATGATATCCTAATTTAATTATATCTATATTATTTTTTCAGAAATTAATTTTTGTTGTTATACTTAAGGTTTTAGTTGTTGATAGTACCATTGACATGCATGTTAGCTAATAATATATCCTTTTAGGATAAATACAAAAATTAACCATGAGATTTAGCTTAATTATTTGAAAATTTGGACATTTTAGTTATATTTTGACCGAAATTGTATAATTTTATCCCAAATTGCTCATATGACTGTTGAGGTGCAAATCTGTGAAAGAAATTAAGAATTTTGGTGACTTGGTGATTTGGTGTAAAATTTGCCTCAAAAACATTAAAATCACCAAATTTTGTGCGACACTTTTTAGTGATTTGAAGTGTCAATTTTTGCCAAATCACCAAAACCACTAAGGGTGCATTTGGATGGGGGATTTGGGGGAGGATTTGGGAGGAGGAATTTGAAATCCTTAGCTAAATCCACACCCCTGTTTGGCATATAAATCCAAATCAATGGATTTCAAATACCTCTTTAACTTTTAGTTCATTTTCAAAGGATTTCAAATCCCTACCAAAACCTAGTCATTTGAAATCCATTCTTTTTTCCCCTTTATGCTCACTTGCATATTCACACACATTTACACACATTGCACACATTTACACACACCACACACATTTACATACATTTACACACACTGCACTCACTACACACACTTGCACACATTGCACACATTTACACACACTACACACACTGCACACATTTACACACACTACACACAAAATAATAAGATTATATTTTTATTTTTATTTATTCATATAAATTAAGAAAATAAATAGAGCTTCTAATTTTTTTTATCAAAACTTACGATGGATTTGAAATCTTTACACAAATCTACATCATCCAAACAAGCGGTGGATTTCAAATCCAATGACTTTGAAATCCATTCATTTGAAATCCCTTGGAATTTCAAATTCCTCTATCCAAATGGGCCCTAAAGTTTTTAGACATATTAGCACCTGTCGCTCCTTGTTAGCTATTATGGTAAAATTACACCATCCTGATCAAATCGGACTAAATGTTCAAATATTTGAAAGATATTGAACCAAAATTTAAAAGTGACTAGCTAGTTAGATGACTAAATCTTCAAGTAGCTCAAGTTACATGACCAAAAAAACTTTTTTCTAATATTTATCTACAACGATTTTACCCATATTTCACAATTATCTTAATATTACCTAAAACATTTTTAGTAGTGCTACTTTTTATTTCAAACTACTATTTCAATTTATATTTCGTTTAAAATTATATGCGATGATGAAGCCATAAATTTTGTGTAAGGGGGCCCAATTAACATTAATATAAAAATAAAATACAATACATCAATTCTAAAAACAATATTATAAATAAAAACTAATTTTGATAAAGTCAATGTATTAACTCAAATACATCTTGATATTAAAAAATAAATAACATTAATACAATTATATTAATATATCATAACATTCATCTTCTGTTCTCATACCTTGAAATCGGTCCATAATATATACATTCATTGGTAATATTATACAATCATTCAATAACTCATTACAAATGTTGAATTCTTTAGTAGGAGTTTGATAATGAACCCTAAATAATCCTAAAAGAGATGAATAGAGGACATGTACAAGAGAATAATGTCAAAATTCATGTTTAATATTATGGTGGAACAAAAGAAAATGTACAAAGTTTTTTAAGAAAGGGGAAAAAATGATCAATATTCAAATATTTTTCAAGATTCACAAATGGGAAAAAAACAATAAAAATGAAGGAATTGAAAGTTTTGTTCTATTTTTTTTTTTTTACCTATTTTCTGCATTTTTAAGCCTATAAAGTGAAATTACCAAAATACCCCCAATATTTTTCAAAATTTCGGGGCGGTCCAATACCCCTCTTGGCCCTAGTATGGCTTCGTCTATGATTATATGTCAGTGATATTTAGTTTTATACATATAACTTGTATCCACAAAACCATATGAAATGAACGCGCAAAATTTAATATAAATGAGGCGACATGCGTCCATGTGAGTATAAGTATACTGAGCAATTTCTAAAGATGATAAAGTCAAAAGAGAACATTAAGGAGGAATGGCACAAATATTGGTGTATTGATGGCTAAGTCAAAGAGCAAAAACACGATGATGAAATGGACAACCCATGAGTTGGATTATATATATTTTCTGGGTCTCATCGTGATCATCAAGTTAGGTAGAAAAGATAAAAGAGACTGATACCATGTTCCAATCATTTATTACCACTATATATATAATTATCTATCTATCTATACACTATTATACATATACGAATAATTCAAATTATATTTTTCATTTTTCTTATTTTCCTGGTTTTTATTGAAATTCTAACTATTGAATGTTTTTAAATGTCATAGTTTGAGTAAAAAAACTTTAAACTTCCGTTTTCAGTTCAAGTCATTGTTTTAAATTGGCAATATTATTCTTTGCATCAAAATGAGACCGATACCATGTAAAATACGTATTTTTCGCTAGTGTATATATGTTATATTAAATGACCAAGTTGTTCTACACTTCGGTAATGTGTAAAGCTGAATGTAAAGCTAAAAACTGGGGTGTTTCAAACATTTCAATTATGAATTATCTGATATATATTCCAAACAAAAAATGACAATCCATCCCATCCAGCATTTCACTCGATTATTAATGATGTTAATTAGTATATCATAGATGAATGGTCGTTATTTTCCAGACGGGTGCAAAAGTTACATAATTCCATTTTCTGACTATGTTCTTCCACGTATAATTTCATGAGAAGTATTAGTTGTCTTTCTGCCTTACAGTTAATTGAAATGTGTGCGGCTGTAATCATGTCTGGAAAACATTTACTTGTAATGAATATTTGCGATTATTTCAAGCGCAGCAGGCAGAGCACTCTGTGATGAAATTGAATTCGATCCACATTCTGATGCTGTTGCTGCAGAATCATAATTGAATGAGGTGAAATTCTTCCAACATGCAACAAATTTGTCGTGACCCTTCAATTTTCTGTTGATTTTACAACAAAATTTTGAAGGAAATCAAGTGAGATGAAGTACACTGGTTAGATAAACAATTTTTTTTTTTGTGTCGGTTTTTGTGTGGTTTTTTATTATTTTTTTGGGAGGTTGGAGTGAGATGGAACACCCAAATTTCCTACTCTACCTTTAAAAAGTAGCCAAAATATCGTAACATGACAAGATCCGATTCGTTTTTATGGGTCTTAACTTGAAGACTCAAATACCTGACCCGACTCACAAACTGTTGATCTTAATCGGAAAGTACAAAAGTTACACTAGGAGTCTAGAACCACCGTTGGTTCCATTGTCAAATTACAAAGAGCAAATTTCAAGCTTAGCAATCCATATTTGAAGAGCAGAATCAAGTTCTCTCATCTCTCCTTAAATGCAAAAGACATTTATATACAGATATTTTAAACTTTTCCTTTGGAGACCAAAATTTCAGAGGTCAATTTGGATCTGGATCATGTACTTCCTAGTATATAAGAGATTGCATTAAGTCCAAATTTGGTAATTCAACTCGAACTAAAAATTTTAAGTCTAATTCCAAATCTTGTAAGAGCCCATGTAGACTACTAAATGGCCTTTCTTTCAGGTAGCCTAAGAATTTAATTTGCCTAATAAAAGTAAGTGCAAATAAGTCTCTTTTGCTATTTGGCCCTAGTGAACATATTTTAATTTCTAGCCATATTTTTAAATAAGCTATTTTGACCAAAAAATAACAGTCATACACTCTTTGTATTCTGGTGAGTTATTTGGCAATGTTTTGAAAAATTGATCCGATGCATTTCTTGGCACTAATAAATGATTCTCGGTCCTGAGAAATGATGTTCAAGCTCGAGAATGTTTCTCAGATGCGGAGAAATGTCTGGTCCTAAGAAATGAAATAAGGGCAATAAACAATTGAAAAACATGGCTACAAAAGATATTGGCCTGGGTCAAAATTCAAATCACTAAAAAATTTCCGAACTGTAGATGCCAAGTCATTGTTCCATTTATTTTCAATTTTTCCTAATTTCTTTGGATGAAAGCCAATCCATATGGCTTTACCAACAAAATTTATCTAAATAAGGTAAGTTACTGCTTATCGATACAAGTCTATTTCATTTGATACTACTTCTTGTCAAGAAAAAGATTGTTACTGCTTAACTCAACTAATTACATGGGATAAACAGCAGTAACTTTTAGGAAAGAATGAGCACTTGATTCATAATTAAAGCTGGCACGTGCAATTAGGCCAAATAATCACCATTTTAACAACAAAATGAACTCATCGCAATCCAATATCTTTAAAAAATCAACTATAGTTTTTTTAACAAAGCCAACAAAGAAAAAAAAAAACATACCAACTTGCGAAAAATTCAACAGAAAATAAGAACAAGTTGCGTAGCCGTGCGATTTGGATAGCCATGGGAATCATGTTCTTGTCATCATCAATAATTCGGAAGCATCAGGCCCCACAGAACACATCTCCACCGTCCGATCTCTTTTTTCCATGTGGTGTTAGGAACTTGCCCATCAAATAATTTGCTATCATCATTTATTATTATAATTTTTTTTTTTTTTTGCGGTTGGCCGATGTGACAATTCTGAAATCTGACCAAAATAACATGTGAGCAACAACACTGATGCACTACACGCTGGAAATGTTGTACCTTAACGACTCATAATAAGTTGTACACAGATTCCGAACCGGCCGGCCTAACACACCACCAAATATGCCATCATCCCATCCATCCTTCATAGATCGGTTCAATCTTCTAACGAACCCGGGCCGGCGGCGCTCATAGTAGTTCAAGAATCCCGCCACCACTCTAGAGTCCTCGTGCTTCCAACACGCGGTGGCTAATTCTGGTGGCTCAGCCCTATGGGGCCGGGACCAACCACCTAAGTTGTTCGTCATATATTCCAAAATTCCATTTATTAGATTTTTTGGGGCGTTACCTTGACCGTCCCATATCCAAATACGCGCAACACCTTTTTGTAATGCTAGACTCATGGCGTGACGAAAATTTGTACCTTCCATAATTGAAGGACTTATGTTAAGTACAAATTCATGGTCGTCAATGCAGTCAACAACGACATTATCAGTCAAATTTTGACCGGTCAATTTGAAGACGACGTGTCTAACAGATTTCTTAGTGTGACTATCGTTATCGGGGTAAAGAAAAGATTCGACAATTTTACTTGCCTTAATGACAATTAAGCTGGCTTCATCGTTCGATACGTAGAAAAGTTGGAATCGATTTTCGGCGAATGTGTTGACCGATTCGTTGACTATGGTTACGGCATATCCTTTGGAGGCTTCATGGTTTGCCCATATGGAGATCATGCCAATGAAAGCCAATAAAGAAAGCCGGAAAATTATGCTTGAATTTGATGAGTCTAGTGGTGGGGCCACGGCAGCGGCCGCCGTGGAGGAGGTGGCGGAAGTGGTGGATAGGTGTAGAAGTGGGCGGAGGAGGTGGTGGTTTTCCTCCATATCTATTGTGGGAATTGTGGAGGGAATTAGTGAGGGAAGGTATTGGATATAAATCAATATTGTTTGAGATGACAAATTAAAGGCAAAATGTCTGGCTGACCAAATGGGTGGAGGCCCATATGACAACATTTTAATTTCATGTATAAAATTTGGATAGTGCCATGTGACATGCACGTTAGAGTTGTGTCTGTAAACATACTTATCTGTTATTAGTAATAGTATTGGTGTATGTGTCTACGTGATTTAATTTATTTCATTAATGTGAGATTAGATTTACGGAGGATTAGCTATATATATATGGGATAATTACATAAAGCACCTAAGGTTCGGGCTACTTACAAAAAAAACAAGAGGTTCTTAAAAATTATAAAAATCTCCTTAAGGTTTGATTGTGTTTTAAATTTTAGGGGGTAACTACAATATTTTGATAACGTTAAGACATTTTTTTTTAATTTTCAAAAAACTTTGGGATTTTTTGTAATTAGCCCGAACCTCAAGATTTTTTTAGAAATTATCCTTATACATAAATACTTTTTAGGGATGATTACAAAATGAATAAAAAAAATTGAGGTTTGGGGAATTTTCAAAAGAAAACCCATAAAATATTTGATTATGTCTTACATTTTAAGCAGAAAAAGTTCAACCAACCCCTTACATTTCAGATTGTGAGATCTTGCACAGAACAATGGTTTTTTTTTTTTATCAAATAAAATTTTGTTATTGATCTTAGTAACAGAAAATTGATGCTTAAGGGGTGGCAACCACCTCAATATTTCTACCAATATATTGGACTTTTATAAACGGAATTACAAGAATATCCATGAACCTCTATTTCCTGACATTGTTTTAAAAATTGGACTGGACCAACCAATCCAATTGGTGGTCAGTGTGATCCGGTAAGCCCCCAAAATCGTTTTGGCAGTTGAACCCATCCGATAATTTGTTAATTTGTTATTTCTATATTTGATATATTGTTACATATTAATTAATGTATTATATTATTATTTTATATTGTATCATAAAATATAAAATACTATACCAATTGGAGCGATCCGTCCGGTTGAACCGTGAACCAATAGTAAGACCAATTTCCTTACTTTCACAAATTTTAAAATGGTTGGGATGGGAATAGCCGAATAGGGTTCAACATCATAACTTGCTTTATTCTTTTTACCACTTTTTCTTTCTTCCCATTCACTTCTCCTCCATTTCAATACACTTGTATTAGTAAGCTTTCAATGACACAGTCAGTTATGCTGACAAAGTTTCATCTAAATATAGAAGACTGCTTTCTACACAGTCCCCCACCAAGATTCTCATTTTCACCTTTTGACAACAACAGTAAAAAGATAAAGTCTCACAAAGAAGGAAAAAATAAAAGCACTACTAAAGTGGTACTAATTAGTACATATTACAAATAACTGTTAGATCACTACAAAAATCCACCAAATTAAAATTGCTCCTTTTAATTTGTTCTTCATCTATACACTTCCTCTAGGTGATTTTTCATTACAAAGATGCCAAACTTGTTAAATGACTCAAAAACAGCACAAATTGACATCAAGCCCTTGTACATGGCCTATTAGATTACTACATTCATATGAAGAGACTTTAATTTCCCTAATATAATCACGAGACAACTAATATAATCGCTACAAATGCTAATATATAGTGATAATAAGGAACGCGAAATGGCAAGACGGCAGCTGAAGTAGAGGGGGTGATCGGTCGACCGGCACCAAAAACTCGGGATCCACTTGAATTGCTTATATTCAATACAGATGAACTTGTGCTGCAAATTTAGGCACTGATGATCAGAAATTTTTCTCCAATTGAAAAAGAGTTATTATAACTTAATAGAGTATGGTAGTAAGATTCACCTAGTTGATGGATATTGACATGTACCATAACCTGCAAAAGGATAAGATACATCAACAAAAAAAGATTTCATGAAATTGTCAATTCAGGGCTCTAATTACCCCTTATAATATGTTGGAACTCAGATACTAGTGAGGAAAAAGTAAACAAAAACAAATAATAAGTGACTAAAGCAAAATGCAATATTACTAGGGATGGCAATGGGGCGGGTCAAAACCCGCCCCCGCATTAAACCCGCCCGATGGGACCCGGATAAACGGGTCCCGGGGCGGGTCCCGGGTCTAAGGCTGCAAAACCCGCCCGGGTCCGGGGGGTCCCGGGTCCTATAGACCCGCCCGCATGTTAATTTTTATTAAATTTTTAAATATATATTAAAATAATTTTGCATTATTTACTTTTAAATTTGAGTGTTATATGTTTAAAAATATTAGTTGAGTACTATTATAATATTATTTACTTTTAAAGTTTAATTTACTAATATAATATCTTGTAATATTCTACTTTGAATATTTATTTTAAGTATTAGTTGAGTACTATGTAGTATACTAATAGTATTTGTTTTTTAAAAAAAAAATCTTAATAGTAGCCAATTCTAAAAAAATAGTTATAATAAGTTGCATAATTATATTTATTTATTTTTTAATCTATTGGCATTTGATTACTTTTGAAAATTTGGCCACAAATAGAAAAATATAAATTATTATAATTTAAAAAATATATTTGGCGGGTCTAGCGGGTCTAGACCCGCCCAGCTGGTTTTGAGGCGGGGCGGGTCTTGAGGCGGGCGGGTCTTGAGGCGGGCGGGGCGGGTCCCGGTCTTGCTTCTCCTTGGCGGGGCGGGTCCCGGTTTGGCCAAACCCGCCCCGTTGCCATCCCTAAATATTACCTTATAAACTATGTTAATTACTAAAAATACCCTTAAGGTTCAGTCTAACTACAAAAACACCAGTTATCTTTCAAAATTACAAATACCTCCTTCACATTTGTCTCTATTTTACAAATTGCACCTATTTAAGGAGGGTCTTCGTTAAGAAAATACAAATATCAAGGACGTGTATTTGTGATTTTGAAAGATAATTGGATTTTGTTGCAATTAGGCTAAACGGCAGGGTAGTATTGTAATTTAACACTTAAACTAATAGCAAGAACAACCAAATGCTACACGGATACAATCTTCTAATCCAAAATCGTGTTTCATCTCCTATTCCACTGCACATACGATTGACACGTATATAACACTTATCATATTAATTTTTAAGCATAAGTTGCAGGTTTCTAATACGGAAAATGTTAATACACGTGTCAATCATCCCGTCAGTGAAATTGGTGATGAAACACGATTTTGGAATAGAGAAGGCTCAAATGCTACACAGAAGACCTTATATCAACAATCAAAGAAGTTATCTTACTTGGATCAGTACTTGTGGTAACAGCAGTGCCACCGAAATTACAGCTAGTCGGGATCGGATTCTTCTGATAATAACCGTTGAACGCGTAAGACGCGTGATCACGAACCGTGTTTGGGTCGTAACAACCGCCACCGGCTTGATGGCGAGCAATCCGCGCCACCATAGCCACAAGCGTAGTCAATGCAGCTTGCAATGCAGATTGCGACACGGACCGGCTGGCTACGCACCAGCTCCCGGTCGATGAAGCTGGAGAGTTCGTCGCCAATGGAGTCATTACAGGATTAGCAGGGTTCATTACAATAGGGTTAGAATCAGCTGGATTTAAAATTGGACTTGTTGTGGAAGGAGTAGATGGATTAGATGTTGGAACTGTTGTGATAGGGGTAGTTATGTCCATTTGCCTAGTGGAAATTGAGACATGGTCTTTCAGTTGATGGATTAATGAGAGTGTTCTGTGATCTGGTGTAACACTTGAACCTGTGAAGAAACCAAAATCCAAGAATGTTCCTGAAAATTTAATTCTTGTCTGATTAATTAATGATCTAATAGTAACCACCAGCTTGTAGCTTAAATGATATCGTTTACTATCTGTAAGAGTATTGATTGGAGTTCGAACCCCATATCTTTCAATTTCTTTAAAATTGAAATTTATCCCGTCCACTCCGACCAGTACACCCAAATTATTAAAAAAAATTATGATCTAATAGTATAGATTGGTTGACAAAGAAACAATATAAAGACATTATTAAGATTAATCATACAACAGGGCATAGTAATAAAGTGTTACATGCATCAAACTTTACTAACAAGAATCTCCAATTCAAATGATGACATTCCAACAAAAAGAAAGATGAGACAGCAATTCATTATTTTGAAAGTTTTGAACCAAGAAATGATGATGACCAACAAGGACATGCTAATATAAAAAAGATTACAATATTAATCATGAAATTAAGAGAGGATTTTAACTACGAAATCTCAGAATTAAATAAGTGCAAACATGCCAATTTGGCCACTTTCTAGAAAATGAAAATTAAGCCATTTTGACTAAAAAATAACAGTTATACCCCTTTTATATTCTTTGGTGAATTACTCGGCCATTTTGAAAAAGATCAATGACTGAGAAATGCTTCTTGATCTCAATAAATGAAAAGAAGGTAAAATGGGATAATTGAACTCAAAAATAGCTAAAAAAACATGTTTTTGAAAAACACGGCTAAAAAACATATTTTGTCATTGACAAATAGCCAAAAATCCAATCTTGAACATTGAACTGAGTTTTTTTAACAGAACTGCCTTCAAACTACAAGTGATCAAGTGAAACTTTTTAAGTTTGGGAAGTGATGCAAGAATTACCTACCCATAATAACAAATAAAAAGAACTTTACATGCATGATTTAGAAAAAAAGAAAATTATGATGAAGAAAGAGTAGGCTAGTCACCTGAACAGAGTAAAAGAGCAGCCAGGTGAATAAATTGAAGGCAACTAATGATTCTTTTTCTACCCATTCTTGTTTTATCTTCTTATCTGCACTTCAATCCAAACAGGGTTCTAGTTTGTTGGGTTTGGGACAGAGAAAGACAAGAGATAAACCATGTCAATCCAAAGAGACATGATTATTACACTTTGAAAAAAACAGAGGACTTTGTGTCATTCATGATATATATTTAAATATAATAAATATATCATGTGTGGGTTGGAGAGGGGTAGTGTGTGTTGTGTGTGTAAATGGAAGCTTGAGACATTGAAAAAGGGTGGGTGGGGAGCTAGAAAAAGGGTGGTGGGGAAATTAAAGTGGTGAAGAGGTGGGAGGAGGAGAAAGAGAAGGGGAATTGTTTGGAATTTAAGTGGGGTTCAAGTATTGAATATTGATGGTGGTAATGATGATATATTGTTTGTTATTTTGCTTTTGTTATCTCTTTTTTTGCTTTATTAATTAACTTTTACAATCTCTTATATAGGAGTGATTCTAGATTTCTAGTACCCATGAGCCAACATACAGGAACTAATATTCATTTATTTGTTCTAGTTTTTCTGATTTACTTTTATTTGGGACCTCACATATTTATAGATTTTTTTTATAAAAAAAAATCAGATTTAATTTACAAGGATAATTACTTACAAGAACTGTCAAACTGTCAACTGTCAAATAAATATTTATACATAGATACATGAAATTATCAAGAGATAGTTCATATTTGTTTTAGAGTTTCTGTCTCCCATTAATAAGTGAAAGTTTTTGTCCTCATAGTAAATGGTGTTCATGTTTTTCTGTTATTCGATTTGAAGATCCTACGTCGATTCCCTCTTCTTCCTTCATTCTTTCATGGGAGGAGGATGTGTGTGGGAGTATTTCTATCTCCTTTTATGGGAGTTTTCTAATTTTTCGTTTTTCAAATAAATTGTCCTCGTATGGGGCGTTTTGTGCAGAAGATTCGGATGACCGGAGTACGTACGATTTTGTCCAACGCTATTGTGATTTTCTCATGCTATTAGATCCGTTAGGTCTGTATATAGTTAAGATATGTTTATATTTTTGTTCTGTATAGATGTATGATTCTTTAGGTTTTATAATATTGATCATTGTAATTAGTTATAAAGTTTTTATACGGAATCAAATTGATTGATCCTAAAAAATTATGAGATAAAATACAAAATTTGGAACCAAAACGAAAAAAAAATAAAATGATGTGCATATTCCCAAATCCTAACCTAACCATCTAATTCCCACCAATTGGTTATTGGTATCCAAATTTTAAAAAGGCTACATAGGTTATAGGTACTATACAATATTTTTTAATCGCTAGACTTTATTTATATATTTGTTATGCTTCTTTTTAAAGCTAAACTAAAGTTGCTTCTTGACTGTTGTGCGATTAAGATAATAATATAATAGGTAAATAGAGAATATATTTGATAGAGACCACGAAGTGTTATACTGTGGATAGTGGTGCACTGGTGTTGGCATCATAGCATTCGGTATCTGTAATCTATGCTCACCTTCTTATAAAAAAATATCTCAAAAGCCCCTTGTATTTATAAAATTATTACAGTTACATGTTAAAGAAGGGATTTTTTTTTTCGTTTTTTCAAAATTATTAGTCTTTTTATAATTAGCCCCAATCTTACGGCCTTTTTGTACTTATTCCTAAACCAAATGTCAAGATGCTACTTGTAATTTTGAAACATAACAAGATATTTTTTTAATTAGGCTAAACTTATGGAAGAATTTTTATTATTATCCCACAATATAATATCAAAAGGGATAATTAAAAAAAATTTGAGGTTCATGGTAATTACAAAAAAAAAAAAAAAAAAACCTAAGGTTGTGATTGGATATGGAATGATTCCCATTTTCCTTCCGCTGGAGAAATTTTTTTAACCCAATATGCAATTGTTTATGAATTTTTTGAGAAAATATAACTATTCTCTCACATTTACTTTTTCTCATTTTTTTTCTTACCAATCACATCTACACATTTTTCCAAAAAAAAAACTAATTATTATTACACATTCTCCCACAAATTTCATTATTCACTCACTCACACATTTCTAACTAACAATCATATCCAATCATTATTTTACCATTTTTAAATTAAATCAACTTTGATAATTAATTTCTCATCTTATAACCAATCACACTCTCAAAATTCATATTTTTTCATCCAATTTCTTTTACCATTATTTTCTAGCATAATTCAAAATGAAAGCATATCCTATCGCACCCTAAATTTTTTCGAAATTTACAAAAAAAAAAATTCCTTAAGGTTTTGGCCAGTCTTACAATTTTTCCTTCATATCCAATAAATATTTCAAAAGCTCCCCGTTTTTTTATTAAAATATTATATTTACCCCATTAAATTCAAGTCACAGTCAAATCTCATGGGTTATTTATAACTTACAAAAACCTCTGGATCTTTTTTTGTAATTAGTCCTAATCATAGGGCCTTTTTGTAATTATCCCTATCGAAAATAAAAATCATAATATCGTCAGTTACCCTCTTACAAACCGGTGGCTCATGAAGTTCTTTTCCCTCCCCTGCTCACACATGGTCCAAAAAACACCTTATCCATTAACACAGAACTGTGGGTAATGCAACTGGAATTCGCCCATTTTTCTCCATTGCCAAAGCTTAAACACTCAAACAGAGCAGTCCAAATTGTTGCCCAAGAAGCCATTCATTAATGGTAAGATTTAATCTTTTCTGAACTTGTTATTGAATTCTTCTTCTTCTGTTACATTTTCAATCTATTGATTATAAAGTAAATATATACCCACGAATGCCACCATGTTTTCTCTCCTTCAATCCACCATCAACCTCTATCTCAAAGTTTATCTCAGACCAACCATTCCTCTCAATGCTGGAAACCAATTGCCACTCCATCAAAGACCTGAAAAAAATCCACGCCCACCTCATCAAAACAGGCCTAGCCAAAGACACCATAGCCGCTAGCCGAGTCTTGGCCTTCTGCGCCACGGCTCGCGACCTGGATTATGCATTCTCAGTCTTTTGTCAGATTGAGAAACAAAATCTCTTCACTTGGAATACAATTATCAGGGGTTTCTGTCAGAGCTCAAACCCTCGAGTTGCAATCTCACTGTTTGTTGAAATGCTTGTGAGTGCAACGGTTCAGCCCGAAAAGCTAACTTATCCATCAGTTTTCAAGGCTTACACCCACCTTGGGCTAGCCGAGGATGGAGCTCAGCTCCATGGAAGAATCATTAAACTAGGATTGGAATTTGATCCATTTATACGAAATTCGATTATTCACATGTATGCAAATTGTGGGCTTTTGGGCAATGCACGCAACCTGTTCGATGAAAATACTGATTCAGATGTTGTTGCTTGGAACTCAATGGTTATGGGTCTTGCCAAGTGTGGGCAAGTGGAGGAAGCTTGGAGGTTGTTCGTTAAAATGCCGGCTCGAAACGCGACGTCTTGGAATAGTATGATAAGTGGTTTTGTTAGAAATGGGAAGTGGATAGAGGCATTGGATCTTTTCTGTGAAATGCAGGACATGAAAATTAGGCCAAGTGAGTTTACACTTGTTAGCACATTGAATGCTTGTGCAAAATTAGGAGCTCTTGGACAAGGGAAATGGATTCATGATTACATCAAGAAGAACAATATTGAAATGAATGTGATTGTAGTTACAGCAATCATAGACATGTACTGCAAATGTGGAAACATCGAAACGGCACACCAAGTTTTCGATACAGCCCCACGGAAAGGGTTATCGAGCTGGAACTTCGATGGTGTTGGGCTTAGCAACCAACGGGTTCGAAAACGAAGCGTTTGAATTGTTCTCGGAGCTAGAATCCTCGAATCTTAGACCGGATTCCGTGAGTTTCATTGGGGTTTTAACGGCCTGCAATCATTCACTTCGAGTTGACAAAGCGAAAGAGTACTTTAAACTGATGACAGAAACATATGGGATTGAACCAACGATTAAACACTATGGTTGTATGGTTGATGTTTTAGGCAGGGTAGGTTTAATAGAAGAAGCAGCGGAGGTTATAAGAAGTATGCCGATGAAACCTGACGCTATTATATGGGGATCACTGTTATCGGCTTGCAAGATTCATCGCGACGTTGATGTTGCTGAATGGGCAGCGCGAAATTTGATTTTGTCGGACCCTGATGAGACGAGTGCTCATGTATTGATGTCGAACGTTTATGCAGCCTCGGGAGATTTCAAGAAAGCAGTGCAGGAAAGGGTGAAGATGAAAGAGAAGATGATGGAGAAACAACCGGGATGTAGTTTGATTGAGTTGAATGGGGAAGTTCATGAGTTTGTAGCTGGTGGGAAATGGCAATTCTCAAGTGCAGGATAAGTGAAATTGAGGTAAAAAAAATGGAATTATGGGCATATGTTGAACTTGTGTACTAGTTAGTGTATGTATGTTGCAACATTACACTAAGTTTATGGAATTCTTGAGTATTTGCATTACAAGGTAGAAATGGAAATGTTGCTTGAGAGTTATGTTTGTTTTTGTCTCCAGTATCCCATATTTTCCATGAAAAAAATAATACTAAATATTTAGTATTATTTTGGGTAAATGATTAAATGTATTAATATGGAGTCCATTAATTTGAATTTGGGCCGAGTATCATAAGACGAATTGGGACCCTGTATAGAAAAAATTTAGACTAAGAATTGGGCAGGGGCCGCGCGAACGCAGGCCCCCTCTAACACAAATTATGACGTAGGTTCGACCACTTGGGCCGACCTTAGGCGGGCGCCCCTTCGAAGTGCAATGAAGGTCGCCAACCTAGGCCATGGGCCTACATGATCACCCATTGACCCCGTCCAGGTAAGTATGTTTTCCAGAGCCGCTAGGTCTGTATTTATTTACTTCACCGTCCTCCTCAATTCTTGTATAATCGATGTGGGATTCTATCCAAACCCCGCTTAATCATCCTTTCTCAGTTATAATTGCAAACTTTCACCAGTCACGCCTAAATTTTAGTTTCTTTGGATGGTTATTCTCTTTTCACAATCCTTGACAAATTTTGTTAATTATTCAATCCGCAATCAAAAATAAAATGCCAACATATTATATTAATGTGATTAAAAACTGATATCCATGATAACATCTTTGTCCAAGGCCAAACAATGTGAGCAACAACGTTGCCCCTGTCATCCAACTAATGTAAAACTAAAAAATACATTGTTGCTGCAAAAGGGAACAAGAAAGAACCCCTGTAACAGGAACTGAGCTTAAGTACAAATCAATTAGTGACCTAATGCTACAGCAACCCCAAGTTATTAAAATTTAAAGAAGAAAAAGGAAAAAAAGCAGGGGATTAAATGGCACATTTATAAACAGCCAGCAGGAATCTGTCTTCCATAAGAAGAACCCAAGACATGAGAGCAAACGGCGGTCGCCTGTCCGTTACGGCCCTTATATGCCAAGTGGATGTTTATGAGCTGAACATTCTTGCAAGGTAGAACTCCACTGCATTGTATGTTCACTGCAACTTTTGTCTGTGAGATGCCCCAAATGTTCCTGAATATTACATTTTGCACTTGCACAGCAGAATCACCCTGTAATTAAACAAAATGAGTATTAACATTAGGGATAATTACAAAAATTACCCATCAGATTAACATTAACACAAATCAGTACAATTCATGGCAAAGTATACATGATCTCCTATTTCCTAGGACATTTCATCATACGTTTCAATTCATCAACTGAATGCCACGTGTATGAGATTTGTCACAATCGTACACGTGACATTCATCTGGCATATGAAATCATCAGATAAAACACTATAAGGAACAGGAGATCCGAATCTCCTAATCGCAAAGAGGGGCAAAAATGACTAGCCATATTTCCTTTTTGGGGGATTAAAATTACCTCCATGCAACCGGATAACGGACAGTACTGTTGATCGATAACAATAGGATTGCGCGCATTTCGTATGACAATGTCTTCGAACGTTATGTTTGAAGCCAAACTGGATAAAGACGGCGCCCATGTTTTTATCCTCACGCCATTGTCCGAACCTATGAAAGTGCACTTGCTCACGCGTATACCAACAACATCGTCGTTATTCTCGTGGCTTCTTCCAAGGCTACCGATGCTGATGCCATGTCCCGGTCCGCAAGCGACGTAGGATATGTCGATGTTCTGGCTTCCGGACACCATTGAAATGCAATCGTCTCGGTGCTGATGACCGGTCGATATCTTGATCGTGTTTGAGGAGCGATCGCGGATGCCGTCCGTGTTGGGGCTCTCTGCTGGTGCAGTTATCCTGACTTGGCTGATGCTTAGGTTGGTACAAGCAAATACGTTGATATGGGTGTTTTTGCTGTTGAGTGATCTTAGGTGGTGGACTCTTGAGTTTGTGATGAAATCCAACCTTAATGTCTGTAAACAATTAAGATTGGAAACAAGATAACTAGTTAAATAATCTTAAGGAACCCATAAACTGAAAAATTGAGTATTTTATGTTTTTTACATAAAGGGGATCAGATTTTCGGTTTTACGTTCTTGTGCAATTTTCTGTTCCATTTAATTTGATGAATACCACGTGTCATTCTGAAAGATATGGGTTATTAATTGTTTTAATACATCTATACATATTATTTAATTGTACGAATTATGGAATAGGATTCAATCCGTACAAAATAGCGGATCGGATTATGGAACAAAATCTCAATCCGTACAAAAGAGCGGATAACGTATGATTCAATCCGTACAAAAGGAGCCGATCAGATTGTCGAACGGAAAATCTGAATCCGTACAAAATAGCGGATAACACTTTATATAGCCAAATTGGCATGGATTTAGCCAATTGGGATCTCTATTTCATCGGGAGTTTCGATATATTAGATAAATGTCACGCGTAAAATTATGATACCATCTTATACAATCACATCCATCCAATATAGGTGGAATATAAAATAGAATAGAACATGTTTTTTTTATAAAAAATAAATTGTGCATTTACCCTGAAAAAAAGGTTTCGGTCCATATTTTATGCATATTTTTGAAGATTTTATTTTATTTTCCTCTAAAAAAACAAAACATACCGGAAAGGAAACTTTTTGTAGGATATTACTCTAAATCTTACAAGTTTCCCAACATATATTTCTAGGAGCTAGACCAATGAGAAAACATTGTACGGAAAGCAAATCAATGAAATCTTTCACCAAAAAGACTAATAATCGCTCTTTAGGAAGAAAACAACAATAAAATAAAATAAAACACCAAATTAATTATATCAATTTAAGATCAAATTAAAAAAATCTTAAACTACCCACAATGAATTAAAATCACATAACTAAAAATCCACCTTATATTAATAATCATGAACTTACAGCAGGAAGAGGCTTGCATCCAGGATTCTTGTGACAATCATTATACGGCCATGCTGCCGGCCCTTTTCCGTCCAAATATCCGCCGCCGGCCACCGTCAAACGGTCGACATACCGGAAACCAATCCACGTGTCGGTAAAAAACATCCGTGGATCCGTCGGAGCAATCAGAGTCCTTTAATGAGAAACGAAATCGGCCCATTACATGGCCCAGAAAAGGACACTGAGCCCAGTAAGTATATTCCTGGTGGGACCCAAACCCTACTCTTTCCTTCATATCCACATGCATCTCCCCATGCCCTCAGAAATGCCTAAGACAACATCACAAAAATAATTTAAAAAAATAATATGCATAATAAAAGGGTTTTATTTTTTCACATTAATTTTTTTTTGATAACTTCAAAGATCAACCACGTTCTTGGAGGACTGTTATCGTTCTTCCATTAGCAAATTCGGCACCATATTTGGTCACGTCGAATAGTTTTGGTGGTAACGCCATTAACTCCGTAATATTGGACAAGAAAAAGATGAAAAGCATTACAGAAATATTTCTGATTGCCATTTTTTTAGAGCTTTAGCTAGGTATGTTTTTGTATATAATTTATATAGGCAAGGGGATTGAGCTTAATTCTCTATTTCCATGTTTAAATAAAGAGTTTTACTTTTCTTTAAGTGGACTTTAATAGTTTCCATTGTTAGATTTCATTTGAAGAGTAATGAATCGGCAAGATTTATGGCGTATAATTTGATGGTATGAATTTTTTTGTCTTAACATATATATAATTTTCATGATCTCCATAAAATTAAATGAATTCCATTTTGTATGTATGAAAAATAATTCTATTTGTTTTCTAAATTGTAGAATTTTACCACCCAAACCCTATTCGCCCAAATTTGTTTGACTACAAATATGACATTAGGGTTACGAATTTGAATACCTGATATTAAATTACTGTGTTTGGTACGATATTTGCAAAATTTGGGTAAATGGAAATTAATTAGTCAAAGCTTAAAAATCTTGCATCCAAAACCATGAAATCAAGGTCTTAAATTTAATGAGTATTTGGCTTTTTAGTTTTTCACTGAGAATTTGAGACCAAAATCTACATATGTAATCATATATAAAATATTGTTTTGAAATTTATTACTGTTTTCCAAATTTTATAATGAATTACATACAAACCGCAATCGATAAGCTGTGTATATATGTTTCTGGATTATGAATTCCGTTACGAAGTATTTCTAAAAGGTATATAGTTAAGAATATTTAATTGGTGGTTAAATAAATAGTCCTGATATAACTATATACGTTAATAAAATTAGTATATTATTTTGTGTTTTACGTACGTTAACGTAAATTAGCTATAAATTTGTCCCGAATTAAGTTATTATATATGTGAAGATAAGTAATATTTCACTAAGCTGAATCACGAAATTGGCATTTCTGAAAATTAAACTCAATAAATTCATGAAATGTAAATTGTATTTGTATAGAAGAAGATTTCTGCTACAGTCAGATACTTTTATCTATTTCTGTTTTTATAGATCGATATTTGTGACCTTGACTAATCAGTAATCAATTTGATTATTTTCCAGATATATAAATTTAGTTAATATGTTTTCAATCCTTTTTTACTAATATCTAGTATACATGAGTCTTCGAGATTTTAATGATATTATTAGACCAAATATCAATATGATAATTTATTACAAAAATTAAATAGTTTGATTTTATAAAGTAAAAGATGAGTGCTAATACTGGGATTACGATGAGTAATCTTGCAGGAGAAAACATTTTCAGTATAATGACAAACTAGGTTTTAGGCCGTCGAATGGACTATCCATTCCAAAAGTGTATTTCATCGCATATTCTATGTACGGATAATTGTAATGTGTACAAAAACTTAACATATTAATTTTAAACAATAAATCAAGTATAGATCGGATTTTAATATGATAAATTTTATATACGTGACAATCATTAAATGCGATGGAATATGAGATAAAACATCATTTTAGAAGTTAAAATATATTCCTCGAATATGACATTGCTAATACTCACTTAGTATTAATTGTAAAAATATATTTCTCGAATATGACATTGCACAAGGCACAAGTTAAAATCATAACTGACACAAGTTATAAACGACTCTGAGAATGCAACGATGATATTGTCTAATGGTACCATTTTACATATCGAAAATGCATTATTATCCAGTAAAATAGGAAAAAATAGTTGAGTTCCAAAAAATGATGAAGATGATTGACATACAGACCATACATTTCACATAAAATCCATAGCCACAGGATGCTTTATCATCATACTCATAGTAATATCTCTACTTTTCAGCCTTAAACTTACTTCAATCCGCAGTATGATTGATCACAGAAACGTAACCAAGACTGTGCCAAAAACAACTAGCAGCTCGTCCTTCATCGCCATGTCATTCGCTGAAGGAGACAGCATCCATCAAAATAGCACCTCATTTTGTTTGCTTGATAGTTGCAATTCTGTAAACATATGAATTATGGGTAACCAACCGTAAAGAGAAATATTTATTTATGAAAACATGTAGGCTAATTAAGCAACAGTTAGGTTGGTCCAAATGTTACCTTTCTCTAATTCGACCGAACACCCACAAGAATTTCCGTCACATCGTTGCACCTTTGAATATTCTGGCGTTTCCTTGTTTTCCAAAAGTAAGTTTGAATACAATAAAAATGTTTCAAGTTCTTCTTCGATTTTGTTGAGCTGTTGATCTAGGTTTTTCATGAAGTCCTCATACGTGGAGATTTCCCCTCTGAACCTGGACATTGGAAGCACCAGTCAGTCTTTTGTCACTGATAGACCGCTCGTTATTCAACTCATTTTCGGCATGGATGTCCCCATTACCCACGGAAAGAACTTGTAACCCTGATCGTCTCCACATTCCAGGTTATTCGGATCCAAGTGCTCGTTATCATCTGAAGTATTTGAATTTTCCTCTGTTGGAGATACGATTCGAATCGGAGTAGGGGCTTCTGTCTCACCAACTTCAAGATCCAACGCCATATTCCCAATTAGTAGACTTTCTTTCATGGAAATTGCCCAAGCAATACGTGTAACTGAACGATACACT
>JABTTQ020001123.1:0-50000 GCA_016081115.2 Rehmannia glutinosa | reverse complement strand
TAAAGAGTAGAAACTATCTTATAGGAGAAAAAACACAATGATGTTTTTAAATAACAATCAAATGGACATATTCCATTCTCAATATTTTTGCTTTCTTGCCATAAGACAACAAGAAGCCAAAAAATTAAAAAAAAAAAAGCTAAAAATAGATACCTTTTCAATTTCATACTAGATGATGACACTTATAAGGGGTGATTAATCGTTAGTAGAAAATATATATATATATATATATATATATATATATTTAAAAAAATATATATTTTGATACTTAAAATTCATATTCTAATAAATTACTAATACAAAAAGTTTAAAATTAGTGGCATGATAAGTATATTAATGATAAATTAAATTATAGCTTCTATGCATGTCATGATAACCCAAAAGTTTTAAGTTTTTTGTTCTTGATTTTCAAAATGAATTTAAATTTTAGAGTGAATTTGAGTTTTTGGTTAAATTTTGGGGTGGGCTAATTATGGAAAATATAAAAATTATAATACTAAAATGGGTCTTCTTCATGATGTGCACTGGGCTTGAGCCCATTGTTCAAATAAACACTAAAAGTTGAATAAACCAAAATAAGTTTTGCAACTTGGTCAAATAACTGACAATTTTCGAAAAATGTTATTTCTCCATTTCTCTTGCTGAGGCAGGGGCATATGATTTTTTTCTAATTAATAGCAAATTTAGAAAGCTTACTCTGCTAACGATCATGGCTAATAGCTCAAAACCTAAGCAGATGGCAAGCAAAGGGAAATGATTTCCAGCATCATTCTTCCTAATAACATTCTGCATATAACAAGATTTAAACAGTTAACTGCAGGATAACTACTAGAGCATTTTGCAACAATTTATTCTCCTTCATACAAACAAAATTCTAAACTTGGTTTTATTTTTTTTTTTTTTTTGTTTAGGGTTTCAAGTTTCAACAATGTATGTACCTTAAAGATCGACTCGACAACCTCAAAGTGGTGACCCTTTTTGTTCGACCCTCCTGGCAAGAGCACTCCATTAACCAAATTCAGTTTCTGCAACACAAATTACACAAACAATTGGCAAGATGGTGGAAATAAACTTAGAATTATTAATAAAACAACACCAAATCTTATTGCACTATTAAAGCAATGGCAAGTGTATCGCGAAACCGGGGGATTGTCGGAGTTTAAGAAAAAGGCGCATAAAAAAGGAAAAGAAAAAAAAAAGTGGGTTGGTTCTTCAAATTTAGGATTAATTGCGAAATTAGCCAGTGCTGTTTTAGGAATTTTATTTTATCACTTTGTAATTTAGAATTTTAACTTAAAATATTCGGTACATTGAGGACATCTTTAATATAAATTTAACAATTGCTTGGTTTGCTAACATGATTTTGTCCCAAATTAAAGATTTTCAATTTTCCTAGGAAATTGCTAATTAAAGTAATTTATTAATTTATAAACATGAGAAAATGCATGTTACATACTGCCATTCAGCATCCATATTAGAAACTTCACTAGAAAATTGAAATTCCCAATTTGGGGTGCTGAATCCGACCAATTTTTGAACATTTTAAGCAAAATTGTCCTCATTATTCCAATTTTTTTAAATTAAAGTCCTAAATTATAAATTTGAAAATAAAGTTTTGAATGTCACCACCCCAAAATTATCGAACCAATTTTGCAACCAATCCAAGTTTTTTAAACTACATCTACCAAAAAAGAAAACAACAACACTACAATAACCTTGTGGTTGGAACTGGGAAGAATAGTCTTACACAACAACAAAAAAAATATTTATGAAAAATGTGTTGGTATATAGTCAAATTTTCACTAAATTTTTAAAAACTATTCCTAAAAAATAACAAAAAAATATCTCTCATTCTCCGTATTAAAGAAAAAAAATAGAGAAAAGATTCGAGACTTTTTATCCTTTAGTAATAGTAATATGTAATAGTAAAGTGATCAATCTAATTGCTATTTAGTAGTCATATTATTGCATATTTGCATGAGATCAAGAATCAAGAAGCACGAATTAACAAAACAAAACAAATCGTGTTAACACTGAATCTACAAAATATATATTAGAGATGCGATTACTTTGTGAAGAATCTCAGTCTTTTCATTGTAGATAAGAGGAATAACCCTAGCGCCGCCGCACTCAACAAACTTCACGTAAGAGGCGGCGATGTAAGACGCATTTGTAGCATTGTTAAGGCGGCCGGCGGCGCCATCTCCCGGGTGGCTGAGGATTCCGATGACAGGCCTGGTGTTTGTCGGCAGGCACTCCGGATCTCTATGGAAAGGATTAGTCCAACAAGGCAAAAGGAGCGGCGCCGCCGTGGATTGAGCTTTCGCTAAGTAACTGAGCTCGTTGCAGGGAGAGAATAAAGAAGGATCCAGAAATAGCTCAACATTTTAGAAATTGAATTGATTTTATTTTAAACGATATTTATTTATGGATAATTTGGCAGAAAACAAAATTAATATGCATTATTTATATAGATTTGAGAGGTCCTACTATAAGTGTAACTTTTTTTTTTCCCCATGTATTGTACAATCCTATTTTTTATTATGGATAAGGATATTAAATCAATGATTAAATGACATTTTCAGGCAAATACATTTTATTGACAGTTTCCATTTTTTGCTTTTGATAAACTTAAAAGAATACCCCTTTTCTCTTTTGGGATAAGAATTTGGTTGATTAAAATAGTCAATGAACCATCAAATTAGCATGCAAAATTGTTTGAACAAACCAAAGCAAACATTGTAGATTATCTTCTACTCCATTATCTGTTTCATTTAATTTGGTATTTTGTACATGAAAAAATATCATGTGTAATATTATGTCACCATCTCTTACACATGATAAGTGCATGAAATGCAGAATGAAATTGAGAATGAAATAGAAGATTTTGTGCAAATTATTGTTAAATTTAGTATAGTCAATTTTACAATTGCGTAAGCTTCAATTTCATTGAAAGTTGTAAATTACAAATTTTACAATCTACAAAATCTACAATGAGAAATTAAGTTACACCACATTAAACATGTCTCACACACACACACACACATATATATATATATATATATATATATATTATATTTTGATAGTATATACACTTAATAGTTAATAGAAGTTAAACCTCAAAAATCAAATCTTGAGTCTTTAATTTTTTACTTGAGCCACCCGGCCACATTGGACTTATAATTTTTTTTTTAAGTTGGCCTTGTAAGTTTTAAATTTTGACATAATAATATTATTACCATTATTCTTCTGTTTGATCAAATATTATTACTATTATTATTCATGTATCCATAAACTGGAATTTACTCATTGTGACATAAATATGCATAATCGTGTTATACTTTCATATGGGAAAGTGCTGATTAGCGATTTTAGCACTATTCAACGACTATTTCCAAAACCCTGATCACCCCCTCCAAAACCACTTCCAGGGTTCAACGTACTGCAAATCTGCAATTGCCAACCCGGCGATCGTATCTCCGCCGATTCAGGACCCAAAACTCTCGGAAATACAAATACCCTGCTATGATTTTGCCTAAAACCATCCGTAGTCGCCATTTCCTCGAGCTTCTCAAACTCCAAAGCACCTCGAATTGCGTTAAGAACCCTCTTTTAACCTCATTATATTCATCTAAATCCTCCGAGTTATTGTTTCGATCTTCAATTTACAGGAGACCTTTTTCAATTTGGGCTCTATTTGCAAAGAAACCCGACGAAAAGAGACAGAAGCGTGCAGAACCATTGAGCGATTTCTTTAAAAGAGCCGTTTCGGTTTCAGAAAGGACCACGAATGGTGGTGTCGAAGCCGGCCATAACAGTGAAAATGCGAAGTTAAAGGAGAAACTGAGAAATTTAGAGGAAGAAGTGAGGTGCTTGAACCAGGAAAGGGATCAAAAGGGAAAAACTTTGACGCTGCGCTCTGCAAAAAGCGACTTGATTGAGGAAAATGGGGCTAAGGTTAGTTTGTCTGCGTTGTTTTCTGGTGAGAAGAAGACTGAGAAATTGAAAATTTTGAAGCCAATTGATTTTGGAAATGAGGATCCGATGGTTCACAAAGAGCTTTCTTCTGATATGCAAATGTTCACTCATCATTTGTACATGAAAGGATACTTGAAGGGTGCGAGTTTCATGCCCAAAAATAAATTTGATGTGACTTGTTTTCAAATCAGCTACGGTCGTGAGTTTTTGAAATTTGCAGCTGTGAAGTTTGGAGAAGATCACCAGGAGATTGCCAAGTAAGAAACTAATAATTCATGTTTTCCTACGTTAGTGCATAATGCATCTTAATGACTAGTAGTTTTATTGCCTTAGGAAATCTTTGATAACATGCAATGCAATTATTGGATTGGTGTAATGTAGTAATTTTTTATATTTCTGTATCCTAGAACCTCAAAGAATTATTTATATACTTGTAGCCTGCTAAAATTTGTTAAGGTATATTGTGAGAGTGTTTTCTTGTTTCCATTTTTGGCTAATATGAAGGAAACCTTTGTGTGTGTGTGTGTGTTATGTGTATGTGCTGCATAGAAAAGGATTTTGTTTCTTTTTGTTTCTTTTTCTTTTTCCTGCATGGTTTGATGAATTTAATCATTCATAGATGCCCAAATTGCTGTCCCATTGCAGTATTTATGAGTTACGGTGAGTTATTCTTTGACACTGTCGAAAATTGAAAGAAGATATGTAACTAGCGCATTTGACCGGTTTACAAAGATTTAGGTTATTTAAAGGTGGTATCTATGTCACCGTTTGGGTGCTATCGACCCGATCAAGAGAACCAGAATTTGTCTGTATGCCCTAGGACACCCATTTTCTGGTTGATATGATTGTTGATTAAAAATCACAAGATAAGGGAAATTGTGTTTTAGTTGTATGCTGTTAACCTTTGAGAGTGAAATTGCTCTAAGAGCTTATAGTTTCGATTCATGACATATAGAAGGAGTACTGGAGGCCATAAAGAAAAGAGGTTGATATATTCTTCCCGACTCCAAAGCACGCTAGAAAATTGTTTGCTTGCAGTTTGCAATATTAACTTTTTTTGCCAGTCCGATTATCTAGAAAAATGAGTAAACTCTCCGTTTCTTTGACATGTCACTGCGAGTTCTCTATTTACCTTGATCTCATTATCTATTCTACGTTATAAAAGCCATTAGTCTCCCTATATTATCTATTTCTACATGTTTTTGCTAGTGTAGTTAGGCTTAATTAGATGTATGGTTATTTCTTATGGGAATGGATATTCATCGTAAATTCTCGTAATGCATTTAATCTACATTTTTCTCTCACAACTCCATCATCTCCTAAATGGCTATTCCAGATGGTTGTCCGCAAGTGATCTGAAAAAGATAGCCCTTTTCGGGTGTCCATCACTTGGGCAGAGGAGTGTTTATGCTGCTAAAAGTATGCGCGGATTCTTTGAAATTGAAGAGCAAAAGGCAAGCCAATTTTCTATTATTTCAGCATATGAACCTTCAAAAGATTATAACATCAATCTCTGTTCTCTGTTCTCAAATATCAACTGCACGATAAGCTTCTATAATTCTCAGCAGGTTTGCCAAAAATGCACGCTAAAAGATACATGCAAGCATGCAAATAAGAGAACTAAGAAAAGCTCTACTACGCAGTTGGATTTGGCTAAGGTGACCAGGGTCCTCGTTATGTATGCTATGGAATCAGTTCCTCAGCAGTTGGTAGTGCCCGAAGAAATTATCAATTCTGTTGGTCGATTACTGAAGGAGATCGTAAATCTTACTCAAGATACGTCCTGAGGCTTCTCGAGAACGAACCCTATGCATTTATCAGCGCGTTGGGTAATTTCGGTTTTATTTCTGTCACACTCTTGAAATAGAAAAACAATGAAGTGTCTACTTATGAATTTGTAATTGCAGATATATCTGCTCAGATGATCTTTGTTGAGTGGAACTCCCTCGATACAGCTGGTCGAAGGATGTTTTATCTGCTGGTCCGGTTAATTTTGGTGAGCTTATGCCATTATGTGTACTGAGGATTTTTTTACCATTTAATTCATGCATTTTTTATGTTTATGAGGGAGTATAGGTAGAATTATACACCGACTATTACAAGATATAGCATTGCATAAATTGCACAATTCATTATGACATCTCAGTCTGCTTACATATAATGAAAATTGCTTGTATTTATTTTTATTTTATTTTATGTATAATTATTGTGTACTAAACTTTAAATAAAATATACTTAATTTGAAAATGTGTAATAAAGTTAATTTTAAATAACTTCGAGCTTTCTGAAAACGAAAAGAAAGATTTTTGATCAATTTTGATTGATTTTATTGAATTTTTGATTTAAGTTAAGAATATTGAACTCTTTGTACATTTTTTTTACTTAAAACTGTTTGGACCAATATGGGACCACCATAGTAAAAAAGCTTGGTTGGGATGAGAGGCGCCCTTGACCAGTTAGTTCCATGCCTGGACCACTTCAGGTGATTAAATCCTTATGCACTTATAAAAGGCAAAAAGAGCCGATTTGGTTTCACTTTTGACGAATTTGATTCGTTGGCGCGTCATTTAATATTTTAATCACTTTATATTAAGTGATTTTCACATGATTCTAAGAATATTACAAATTATTGAAACTTTTTATGTTAAATTTTTATAAGTTAGTTGATAATTAATATACATTATGTTTTCAATTTTGATTACTTGGTTAGGTTTTTAGTTTTGATAAATTAAAAAGATGATGTTTTTTCCAAAAAAAAAAAAACTCCATATTTAATTTATGGTCCTTTTATATCAAGAATTAATAATTTGCTAAAATCGCAAACCATATTATACTCAATATGTATGTTTTTTTTTTTTTTGAGGAAACAATATGTATGTTTATATCTTTAAAAATCTTCCTTATGAAAATATCTCACTTCTACCTAATACCTTCTAAAAAGCTTTATTTATAAATATTTTCATACTTGTACAAGTATCTAGAATTCTGCAATAATTTCTAGTAGTTACTATGAAATATAAGAGAACTTTGTGTTTTGTTTCAAAATAAATTAATTAATGCGATAATAATAAATGTACTTGTTTTGTTGCTTTATTGCATATATTCAGTGGATTGTATTTACACGATTAACTAGATTGCTAATTATAAATGTTTTGTTTGTTTCTTTTTATTTAAAATTATGTGTCGGGCCAAAAAATGTAAAATAATAATATAACACCTCAATTTCAATTAGAGCTTACAAATTGACTCACTATATAGATTTAAAAACACTATATATATATATATTTAAAAACACGTACATGTTAATGTTAATTCATTCCCATAATTTTGGGATTGGAGACTATTATTAAAAACAAATCACTTTTGGAAAAGTTGGTAAAATCATATAATGTAAGAAAGAGACAATCTGATGGAATCTCAGTATGTAATTCTGCAGCACATGGGCCCAGTGAAGTCTAAGGCCTTAGGCCTATGTATAGGGGTCATAATATGATATGGCCCACCACCACCACCTCCTCCACCGGCGGAGGCGCGGTGGACCTCCGCCACATGCCGCGGTTGTGGAAGGTGGCGATGCTGGCGTCAGCTGAAGTCAGCAAAGTCACGCCCAGCAAGGGGGACCCCAGCATCCACCTCCAACGTGCATGTTTATATTTTCGGTGGTTTATGAGGGGAAAAGGGCTAAAATGCCCTTTGAACAACAATACTTGATTTCTTGATCATCATGTTTGATTTCTTTTCATGATCACTTTTTTGACCTCGTGGAGAATTGATGAGAGTCTAAAGGGGAAGTGAATCCTTTTCCTTTTTCTTTCTTTGCGATATCTTTTAAGAGGAAAATGTTTAAAAACCAAATTATATTGAGATACACTTTGAATTGAGTAATTTTCAAAACGTGTCGGGTCGGATCAAGAGTGACATGGATCGGGACGAGTCGGATCAAGAGTTGTCTCTTACTCAATTAATGGAAAACTCTTAAAGGTGGCATGGGTTGGGTCGGATCCAAAATTAGCTCTTACGCAAGTAATGGGAAACTATGCTCAATGGATCGTCACATCTCTTTGGACTCAAACATTGGTAAAGGATTGGAGTAACCTTAACAATTGAACCGTCGAGATGGACCCTATGATACGTATTAATCGTGGTCAATACTTTCTTATCGAGGAGGAGAGGCAAATATATCCCTAACACTCCGCGCTAATTAGGTTTTGAACTTGGTATCATGATATACCTAAATCAAACATGTGAATATGTGAATGTCATCTTTTTGAACAATTTTTTGATGAAAAAGAAAACATAAATTATGCAGAAAAGTTAAAAGGAAAAGAAAAAATACAATTTGAGATTTTAGCCTTTGTTTATTTAATTTAATTTTGTATGAAATGAGAGAATTGAGAAATCCTCCCACCTCAAAGCTGTGAGTAGTCAATAAAGGTAATCACATGATCAGTCGTAGCCCACCTGCCGCAGCTCTTCTCCTTCTGCCACCACTCTCTCTCTTTCTCTCTGCAGCTACCACTTTCATTTCATACTCATCATTATTTTGCCTCTTTTATCACATTTAATTCTGCATTTTCCTATTCCAATATACCTCCAATCCCTGATTTCTTTTTTCAAATTCCTTTTTCTTCCCTTTGATTTTTTGGTGGCGCTTTCGCATAACACAGCCATGGCGGAGTAATTAAACATCTTCTTAATTTCTCGTCCAGTCCTTTTTCTTCCGTATAATTGCATAAAGAGTGGGTGCGAGGGGACTGTAGGCCGGAGTAACCGAGATGACAGGGGGTTCGCGGATGCCGACGTGGAAGGAGAGAGAGAACAATAAGCGTCGCGAGCGGCGTCGGAGGGCCATCGCCGCCAAGATATTCGCCGGACTCCGCCTCTACGGCAATTACAAGCTCCCAAAGCACTGCGACAACAATGAGGTGCTTAAGGCCCTCTGCGACGAGGCTGGTTGGACAGTTGAGCCCGATGGCACCACATATCGCAAGGTAATTTTAATTCTCTCAATTTTCTTTCATTTTTTTACCCCTAACATTACTTTGTTTGGCAATTTTTTCCTGGCTCGTTAAATCTCCTTTTCAGTTATGCCACTACAGTAATCTTGCTTGGTTTTGAATTGTTATGTTTCTGGTCATTTTCAGTATTTTACCTGAAGCAAAATTATGAGTATGATAAAAGAATTTTATGTTTTGGACATTTAGTTCTGTGTTTCTGGAAATCGAAATTAGGAGGAGGATCATTGCAGTAAGTAAATAAAAAATATTAAGATACAAGTTAATTTTTTTTGGGGGGGCTTTATTGTATGTTCTTGCATATTTTGTGTTTATCTTCCTTTCCTACTCTACTTGAAATTTGGAGCTTCACAAATGCTGCCCTCAAAATTTGATATTCATATTTTTTTATCAATGATAATACAAATATATTTTTTTATTGAATTCATGCTTGAGCTAGGTATATATTAAAAAAAATAAAAATTCGTGCTAAAAGAATTTGGGCACAAGGAAGTCGGGTTCATGAGATTCATGACATGTCCGGCCTTATTTTTTAACCCATGATTTTTTATGATTAACTGGTAAAATGTAAGTCCATGGGAGATCAATATATCATTGGGATCGAGACAACAATAGTGCCTTGGTGAAATTAGCCAAAAGTTCTGGGATTTACTTTTAGGCCTCCAAAGAATTTGAAAACTTCAAATTGGCATATCTGGAAAAATGTGTACTTTTGACACGTTTCTCTGTTTCTTGTTTTTGTGGACAGATTTTAGATTTGTTGAGAGCATCTTTCTGCTTAGGACTTTACTTTTTTGCAATTGTAGGGCAGGCCCCTTTTTTTAAGGCTTTTGTTCAGTTATTAGCCAACTGACTCCCACTCTCACTTTACCATTCTCGTGAAACTTTCTTCAATTCTTGGTCTTCCCTTTTGCTTTTTTTCATTTTCCTGCTGCGCTTAGGAAAGCAAAGTGGGGTAGTGTTTCTTAGGGCCCTTTTGTCAGCTTTAATCATACTCGGCCCATCATGAATGCGGGCCATGTCTGGAGGCTGAGATAAGTTGGGCTGGTTTGCATAAATCACTGCAAAGGCACATGAACTGTTAGTAGTGCTAGTGTAATTACTAAAGTAAATATTCTCTGTAATATCTCTTGTAATGTAGTGTCTATCAACAGTGGCGGAGACCGGACGTCATACTGGGTCCCGCCCGAGGCCTGTCTCCGGCCCAACAGTGTTAGGAAATAATTAAATAAATAAAAATTCAGTTATAACTTATATGTTTGCTGGCTGCTATTCATAATTTATGTTGTAGAAATTACTAATTAGCACATCATAATGAAAGAAAATTCCTTGTTACATGAGGTGATAGATGACTATTGCAGATTTTTTCTTGAAATTCATTTATTTTCACTACTGATTAGCGCCAACCAATTAGCTTGAATGATCCTGACTAATTTTCTAAAATTTAGTAAAAGTGTATTTTTCTGCAATGTCTTAGAATGTAGCTTTATTAAAAACATGAGAAATAACATTAAGATTCTTAAAATTACAAATATGTCAATTAACACCATTATGCTTTCTCAGTGAAAGATTAAATCAATAAATTAGGTAACAAGGACATATTAAAGTGGCAAGGGCCAAGGGGTTTAATGCAAGAATGTGTGTGGATGCAAGATTACTTGGATCATTTGTTGTACGATCAAGATTTATCTGAAGTAAGTAATGCATTCTGTTGGAATTAAATCTGCTCTTCTGTTTACTAGCTGAGTAGCTTCAGGGGCAGAAGTTGCAGAAGGAAAAGATTGACTAAGTTTAAGGACCAACAGTTGAAATAGAAAAAAAATAAATCATTTGTTGATCCGATATTGTTACTGATTATTCTTTATGTTTTCAACTTTAATGAGTTTCTGAGACAAAAGAGACAAGGATTAAGGGAGCGTGTGCAAACTAAAAAAAAAAGTGATTCTCAGCTTCTAGGTGGAAAAAACAATTAATTTTCAATAGAAGCTGGGAATAAGTTTTTGTAAGAGTTTTGCCAACACTCCCTAAGACTAGAATGAAACTAGTTGAATTAGCACATGCCAATGAGCATTTGGATGTAATGCACTTCATAATTCAGAAATATCAATTATGAACTATATATGCATGCCCTGCTTATGCTTCATTGTATTTAATTTTCTTTTAATTCTATAGGGATGCAGACCAGTTGAAAACATAGATATCATGAATGGATCTGCATCAGCAAGCCCATGCTCATCTTACCAACCAAGTCCAGCCTCCTCTTCTTTTCCGAGCCCAGTTTCCTCTGTGTACGCACCCACCATTATCCCCGATGGCAATTCCCTCATCCCCTGGCTCAGAAACCTCTCGTCACCATCATCTTCGTCAGCCTCATCGTCAAAATTTATACATCATTACATGCATGGTGGCTCCATTAGTGCCCCTGTAACCCCTCCCTTGAGCTCGCCAACGGCCCGAACCCCTCGGCCTGGGTGGGCCGGGCCTCAACACCCCTTTCTGCCCTTGTCGACACCTCCGAGCCCAGTTCGTCAAGTCCTGCCCGATTCGAAATGGTTCGCCGGATTTGAAATCCCGCAAAGTGGTCCGACTTCTCCGACATTTAGCCTTGTTTCCACGAATCCGTTTGGTTTCGTGGTAGAAGATATTTCACGAGGTGGGTCCCGAATGTGCACTCCTGGACAAAGCGGGACGTGTTCTCCTGCTATGGGTGGAGCTTCTGAGCAAGGCGCGGATATTCCGATGGCTGAAGTGATTTCTAATGAGTTTGCATTTGGAAGTAATATAAATGGTCTTGTGAAGCCTTGGGAAGGGGAGAGAATTCATGAGGAGTTTGGTTCAGATGATCTTGAGCTCACTCTTGGAAGCTCAAAAGCCAGGTAACTAAATTGTCATAGCTATTTCACTGGAAGATTAAAACAAGGGATAATTACCAAAAAAAACTGACGTTGGGCTAATTAAAAAAAAAAAAACCTAGAGATTTCTGAAAATTGCAAAAAAAAAAAAAAAAAAATCTTGAGGTTTGATTCCGTCTTTCATTTTACCCTTTCATAAGCAAAACATTTCAAATACCCTCTATTATTTATAAAAATATTACAATTACCCTTTAAATAATTAAGTTTAAGACAATCAAACCAGAGGGGCTTTTTGTAATTTCGAAACATTTGTGGGGTTTTTTTGTGATTAGCCCAATGAGTTTTTTTTTTTGGTAATTTCCCCTACCCTAAGGTTTAGCCTAATTACAAAAAGACACCCAGTTACCTTTCAGAATTATAAATACCCCTTGACATTTGTTCTCATTTACAGTATGCACCATCAAGAGGAGGTTTTTGTAATTCTAAAAGATAAATAGAATTTTGTTTTGTAATCAGGATAAATCTCTTGGGTAGTTTTTGTAATTATCCCAATAATACATTAAAACTTGAATCATTGTCTTGCAGATAAAAGAATTAGTCCAAAGAGGATTGCCACTTGATTAAAAGTTTGATGCCACAACCAATCACATAATGAAAGCTCTGTTAGATTACACCATTACCACTTAAACTTGGTTCTTGAAGATGTGGCTATGATGCTGATATCAGTGGGTTCATGAGGACTTAAAGGCAGCTGTTTCTTCTTCCCTCTAAATGTTGATCGTTTAGTTTTGTAAGATTATCCTTTCAAATCAGTTGTGGTTCTTCAGATGTGGGACTGGTTTCACAGCCATTATTAATGTGTATTTCAATCTGAAGCGCCTAAGTTTAATATTCAGAGAAATGTATGAAGACTTGTCTACTGTTTATTGTTGACGGTGTGAATCCCTGCTAAGCTCTTCTACTTTGTTTGTTGGGATAATTACAAAAGCTGCCCCTGAGGTTTGGGATAATTACGAAAAGAACCCTGAGGTTTGGGGTAATTACAAAAAAAAGCCAGTGTTCTAAAAAGCGCTAGGCACTAGTCGGGCGGCAGACTGGGGCCTAGCGCCTAGGTGGGCGGGGTTAGGCGGGACTTGGGGCGGGATTAGGCGGGGCTAATTGGAAGAATAACGTAGGCGGATAAGGAGGCCTAGAGCCTAAGCGGGGACTAATCGGAGCTAGACGGGGATTTTTGGAATACTGAAAAAAATTATAGAAAATCAAAATTATAAAGGAAGTTTACTTCCAACACTGTTTACTAAGCTCACAGCCTCGGTACAGGAAAAAAACCAAATAATCTCAAGAAAAATGTTTACCATAACACTTATAGTCGAAATATTTCATCTACAAAACTGTACAACAATCAAATCAACCCAAAAAAACAAAGAGTCAAAGACCAATCAATCAATCCAACTTTACATTGTAAAGATCAGGAAGAAGCCTACTTGCCGAAGAATGATCTCGACTTTCATCTTTACTCGAAAGAGACACAGACGAATCGATCCACGGTCCATCCATCGAAACACCTCTCTGTTCTCGGCTATCCTGAGACATTGTCGACACACGTGTTTGGCTATCCTGTGATAGTATTTCAAACGCTTTAAATCTGATATCCTCGTTCATTGCACCACGTTTGACAAGTGGTGCTTGAACCGGGATTTTCCCTTCGAGCATGCTCACTACAGACGACATTGAAGGTCTGAGAGTGGGAGAAGGGTTAGCACACAACAGGGACAAGTTTAACATCCGAAGTGCTTCTTCTTTAGAGTAGTTCGAGCCAAGACTCGGGTCGACAAGATCTAATAGATTTCCTTGCTCTTGTTGGACATAAGCCTTCACAATTGAGTAAAATGAAGATTTTTTAGCAATGTGAAGTTTAACAACTTATTGTCCCAGCTCGGAGAGAACAATGGAAGATTGATAATTTAAACTCCATGAAATTGAAATTTGCAGATAATTGTCAAATAATCTTTGGTGAAAGTAAATAAATAGTAAAGGGACTGAATAAAAGAAGTTTACCCAATCAAGAAGGTACACAAACTCCTCTTTTGGCCTGTAATTAGTGTTACTTTTGCCACTGACAATTTCTAGTGCAACGATTCCGAAACTGTAGACATCTGCTTTGTCCGTCAGATAGCCCCTCATAGCATACTCAGGAGCCATATAACCTCTGAAAACAACAAAATCGTTCTCATTGACGTTAAAATAACACAAAATTATCTTCTCCTCAGCACAACTGTATATCAAAAAGACGAATGCGGGTAATAGACTTACATAGTTCCAGCAATTCGCGTGCTGATATGAGTGTTCTCTTCTTCATCAAGCTTAGCCAAACCAAAGTCGGATATCTTAGCGTTTAGATCTTTATCCAGGAGAACATTGGTAGCCTTTATGTCTCTATGGACAATTTTCAACCTTGATTCCTCGTGGAGATATGCAAGACCTCTTGCTATTCCTATACATATCTTCTTTCTTGTTGACCAGTCGAGGTTTAGTCTTTGTTCTTCACGGCCTAAACAAAGAAACGGATAGAAATAAGACCAGCACGAGAATAAGGAAAAAGATAATTTCAAAAACTACCCCTGAGGCTTAGCTAATTAGAAAAACTCCAAAATTCTTTCAAAATTACAAACCCCTCTTGAGGCCTTTTGAGGGTGAAATTTTGTAAGCTAAAATAAATGCCGGGGGATATTTTGTAATTTTAAAAGATAACTGTTTTTTTTTGTAATTATGCTAAACCTCAGGGGTAGTTTCTGTAATTAACCTAAAAAAAGTGATTTTCAGGAGTATATGTCATGTGAAAGTATTTACCAAAAAGTGCTCGAGCAAGACAATTATTCTCCAGGTACTCGTATATTAGAAGCAACTGGTTTCCTTCTATACAACAGCCAAATAGCTTGACAAGGTTGGGATGTTGTAGGGCAGATATCATGCCTATCTCATTAACGAATTCGCGGTTTCCTTGTTTCGACTTAGCGGATAGCTGCTTTACTGCAATTACTGTACCATCTGGTAAAACACCCTAAAACAGGAAGAATTGTTTCAGCATTTACATGGCATATGACAGAGACTAAGCTTTTACTAGGAAAAAAACTCCTTTTTCTAACTTCATTAAAATAAGGGATAATTTAAAAAAAAAAATTGATGTTAATTACAAAACAACCCCGAAGTTTTTGAAAATTACAAAAAGTCCCAGTAAATTTAGGGGGTTAACTGAATATTTCTATAAAAATCAGACGAGTTTGCTTATGAAAGGGGAAAATATAAGATGGAATCAAAACTCAAGGGGGTTTTGTAATTTTCAAAAGCTTTGGGTTGTTTTCGTAACTAGCCCAAATCTTAGGGATTTCTTTTGTAATTATCCCTTACAACAATGTACATGAAAGAACATATGGAATAAAGCATGTCCAGAATCAACTAGGAAAAGAAAAACAGTAAGATTTATTTACTTACCTTGTAGACGGGTCCGAATCCTCCTTCACCGATCTTATTAGCACTATCGAAGTTATTTGTAGCAGCTTTGATCTGTCTTAGACTAAAATAACCGGTTTGTAGATCAAGTGCTCGAAGTTCTGTATCAAAAAGATACACAAATATAGTTCAGTAATAAAGATAAAAAAAAATTTAACAGAAAATTAACCATACAACAGTATTTATAATTTCCAGGACCTACAGAACTGAATAAATGCTATTTCAGGATTCATGTTTCAGTGTACTCTCTCTCTCTGACTTACCTTTATCTTCAAGGTCTTTCCCTCCTAAATACCCTGTCTTCCATAAAACACCCAAAATCAACAACACGACCACACATGATGAAACGACAATTCCAATAATAGCTCCGACGGATAAACCCCCCGTACTGACATCAAAGTCTGCAAGAAAAAGACAAAATCTCATGAATAGACAGTCGAAACGGAATTTGGAAAGTGAAAGAATTAAAAAATAGAGAAAATTACAAAAAGAACCAGATATGTTTCAAAATTACAAAAAGCCCCCCTCACATTTGATTTTGTCTTAACTTTAATGGGGTAACTGTAATATTTCTATAAATATCAGGGGTATTTGAAATGTTTTTTGCTTATGAAGGGGGTAAATATAAGACGGAATCAAACCTCAATGGGTTTTTTGTAATTTTCAAAAACCTCTAGTTTTCTTTTTGTGATTAGCTCGAACTTGGGAGGGGGAGGAGGTTGTAATTATTCCTAAAATATACTTACTTGGTGTCACAGCAATAGCAGATATCAAAGGTCCATATACACCTCTGTCTGGAATAGCCGTTGTCCCCTTTCCAGTCCAGTACAAGTGGATCTCTAAGGTGCTGCCATTTACAAAGACATTAAAATCCCTATAAATGCCTCTCCTAACACCATTAGCTGCCGTTGCAATATTGAAGTCTGCTAAAACCACCTCTCCCTGCAAAAAAAGTCCAATGAACATAGGATGTCAATTAGAGAAAACATGTCCGAGCTACCTACTTAGAAACCATAAGGAGAAATTAAGGGAGTGTTGGCAAAAACTTATGCTTTTATAGGAAGTGATTTATTATAGCATAAGCGAAAAAGCAGTTGAGAATCAAAAGTCGTAATGTCTGCAAATAGAAACTAAAAGTTGAATAAATTTTTGGGGAGAGTGTGGTGAATAAGTTGTCAAACCTGAAACAGAATAAAAAATCTAAAACACCTCTCCCTTACTTTTAGATTCTGAATAAATTATACAGAATCAGAAGCAGACATTTTTTTTAATAAGTTGGGAGTACTGGTTGGAGGGGATGTGATAAATTTCAAATAAACCGAGAGATACAGGGTTTGAACCCTGGTTAATACCCTTATAAAGGGTGAGTGATACCGCTTGAGCTACAAGCTAGTGGTAATCAGAAGCAGACATTTGAAAACACCACAAATTACTTTTTTGTTCCCAGCCAAAAGCTGACAATTACATTTTTTATATGTTTGCAAAAAAGGATAATTTCAATTTTAGTACCTAAACTATAGCTTGTTTTAACTTTTGGTAACCCACTTTCAGGTCTATCGATTTTGGTACCTCATGTTTTACTTTTAATCATTTTCGCCATATTCTGTCTAATGTTCATCAACTTTGGTACCCCATGTTTTACTTTTTAATCACTTATGACAAAATTGACGGACATTTGACGAAATGTGGAAAATTGATAAATAGTAAAGCATAGGGTACCAAAATTGATATGTCGTGAAAGTCGTGTACCAAAAGTGAAATCAGACAATAGTTTAGGTACTAAAATTGAAATATCCTTTTGCAAACACTCCCTAAACCTCCTAAAGTAATGCTAATCGATTAACCAAAAAACTTAAAAGCTGGCAATTATGAATTCACTTACTTGAATTGCTACATCAAATATCCTCCTTCCAAGGCTACTAAAGTTGGTATTATCAGAATACATTATCTCAGCAAAATGAAGACGCACTCTATAGCTACCTCTTCGCAAGCAAAGTCCATAATACTTAAGCGAAGAGGGGGAAGTGCGAGCCGTTTGGTAAAACTCAGCATTCGTGTCTATCATTGAAGAATCATTTATTGCAATAAATCTGCCTCTGTCGTTTCCCATGTACGTCCCTGTGCTGCTATACGCCCATCTATCAGTGGATTCAAAGTGTGATGGACCTTGGTCACTTAAGTTCTCTTCATATTCATTTCCTTCAAAGCTAGTCCCTCTTCCTCCACAGTTTATGAACAATGAGTGATCTGCAAATGTAATGACCGTGAGTACTTATGGTCAACGATGAAATATAACTAAATTACTATAGTAGCAGGTGGACTTACAGGTCGGGTTTCTAGAGCAAGGGAGATCTGGCCTCAAACACCAAGAAACTCTATATATAAAAAAAAAAAAAGTGTTAGAATTTCCACATTATGAAAAAGAAATACTAGGAGCGTTTGCAAGAAAATATGCTTTTGGAAGATACGATTTATTGTAGCAAAAGCAAAAAGTATTTGAAAATCAGAATTTGGTAGTGTTTGCAAATAGAAGCTAAAAGTTGATTAAATTAAAGAGTGTTGTGAATAAGTTGTAAAAGTGATTTATTGTGTTTAAAGTTAACCAGAAGCAGAATCATGAATCTAAAGTACCTTTCCCCAGCTTTATTGGCGTTTGAAAACGCTAAAACTACTTTTTCAGCCAAAAGATGACGACCACTTTTTTAAAGTGTTTGCAAATACTCCCTTAAATTAAAATATACCACTTGACACGGATTTAGAGGAACTCACGAGTTGCTTGCTGAACTCGAATGGCTAGCAACTAAATTTCTGCAAAGACGGAAGAGTATTTGAGTAGCTATATTGTCAAAAGATTCAACTCAGTACGTACCATAGAAAAAACTTACACATTGGAGAATTGGCAACCAGCTGCACGGGACTGCGTAAAGTTGTTGTATGATATATCCCTGCAGTGAACCGGGGTCATGAATTGCTTATGTAAGCTGATTTTTCTCTCTTTTTAGCTATAAAAAGCAGGTATATATCGCTTAATAAATTCTCACATATTATTTGTGCTGTCCATGATCCAATTAGGAACCTCTCCAGTTAATGAGTTGTGAGACAAAAACCTGCAGGCATAATATAAAATTTCAATTCTTGATAAAAGCAAAAAAGTATAAATTCTGTAGAAAGCGCGTAAAGGGAAAGAAATTTAGAAAAAACGTGCAGACATTATGTCAAAGCATGCGAAGATACGTACATGAAGTCCAAATTCGCCAGCCCTTGGAGAGTTCCTGGAATTTCTCCATTCAACATGTTGAAACTAAGGTCTCTGCAAAGATATATATATAGATGTATTGAGCCAACGCGTTGTCCCAACTTAAAAAATAGTAACAGTTATGCTAAAAACTATGTTTAATCATTTAATTTTGCAGCAATTCAACGTTTTCTTCAATGTCGGTTGAACCTGTTTTCTTCTACAGTAAATTGTTTTATCTTCCGTAAAAACAGGATATTCAATCAAAGACTATTTGAAAAACTTTTAACGATAATGCTTAACCTCGTGAGGGTCGAAACAGGGGAAAAACACACTTACAGATTTGTTAGCGGAGTCATATCTCCTAAGTATGGTGGAATCGGACCAGTAATCGAGCAATTTCTTAATATTCTGCATAACAGTGAATTGCAACATTACCCTGCTGCAAAACTTATTTACAGAAATATATTTTATAGCTTCCTCTCAATAATGATACTCACAACTCTTCCATGGCTGTCATGTTTCGCAAATCGGGGAAACTCATGCTTGGTCCTCTCAGATCAGATATCCTCCTGATAACCATAATGGGGAATTCATCGAAAACTTAAATCTTTCGATTCTAAAACATAAACAGATACGCAATATTTTGACCATTTTACTAAGAAAACATTTGGGCTTACAAATTTGTCAAGTTTCTCAATTGTGATATTGTAGCAGGAATAGGACCCTCCATCGACGTCCCTTGCAAGTCTCTACAACACATTCAGTAAGACTTTTAATAAAGGAGTGATAAATTAAATTCATTACGGTTTTATTTCAATCATGTATATTTTGTGAATATAGATTTAATAGAAACTCACAGTCTGTCAAGTCGGGTCCAGTTTCCGATAAAATCAGGTATTCTTCCAGATATTGTACTCCCATCAATCCGACTGCAAACAGTACAAAAAAGATTAAGAGATATTGCACTTTTGTTGGCCTTATCCATGAATTAATCAATGTCTAACTATTAAAACTTAAGATTATGCACTCAAATATTGTTACTTACAAATCTGTCAAGTTCCTTAGATTGCCAAATGTCACCGGTATCGTCCCGTTGAAATTATTGGCGGAAAGTAGGCTGCAGGGGAAATTTCAGATATCAACAACATTAATCTCGAAAATAATAATATTATCGTCTTCTCAACATTCGATGACGGGTAAAAATAAGAGTTCTCACTGGTCCGCACGAAAAAATTGACAAAAAAACAATATACATGAGTATGAAAACTTGCTAGACGTTTTAACGATTATCATTATAACAAAAGTAAAATTATGATCAGCAGACTTACAGCCTCCTCAAGTTGCTCAAACTTCCCAGGTTTGCCGGAAGATTTCCTTCAAGCAGATTATCTTCCAAAACCCTATAATTCATATAACGACACATATTCAGGCATAAAAACTACTTTCTTCAATAGATAAACTATTTTACATACTATTTATCACTTACAGATCTTCCAGAGTGGTAATGTCACCAATTTCCTCTGGGATTGTACCGCTAAAACGGTTTCCAAGAAGTGACCTGTTATAAACAAAATGGAAGTCTATCCAATAAGTATGAATGATGCAATCCACAGCTTCGATGCTGCTGCAATATTCTTTTCCATTTGTTAAAAAATAAAAAATAAATAAATAAAAGAATAATAACTTACAATGCGACAAGACGAAGCTGGCCAAATATTGTAGGAATTGATCCATTGAGGTAATTTCGAGAGAGGTCTCTAAAATGATAAAGAGTACAATCAATCTTCTAAAAAAAAAAAAAAAAAACGAGGGATTATAGGGGAATTAATTTATCCATCCCATTTTTACCACATAATTCTCTATTTGCTCTAACCGGTCAAAGCTTCAAATCTTATGTATGCTATTATTCAACAAAGAAATTCAAATTGCATAACAATGTCCTGAATATCGAAATTCGTCACTTACAATACTTGCAGATGACTAAGATTTGTAAATTCCACAGGCAAAGTTCCGGTCAAGTTGAGACCCTTCAACTGGCTGCATGTGCAAAACTAAGCTTGTTAGTATTATACACTTAGTCGGCACAAATTAGCGACAAACCAGGCCAATTATTAAAGATTGAATTTCTTATCTAGCAATATTGCTCAGAGCTTCCTTATTTGTAGCTGCAGTACATTGAGTAATAAATATTTAAGAAGTAAGAGAATAAGAGCATACATGTTAGTTACATGGCACAGAGTGTTGTTATTAAAGGAACAGTCACAAGCCACAATGCTCTCTATTCTTCTAGCCAAAATGGTCATGTTAAAAGCACTAGCCTCAACGCAAGAACTTCGGCTAATATTCCAGTAATTGTTGTGTAGCGTCGAGGATATTGTTTGAAGAACTCGAACTGTAACGAAAAGAATAGATTAGATCAGAAGTATAATGGGAACCAATGGTTATATTCAAACTAAAATAAATAAATAAAGGAATAATTACAAAAACTAAGTATATAGAACATGAGGTTCGGGCTAATTACAAAAAAAACCCAGAAGTTTTTTATAATTGCAAGAAACCCTTGAGGTTTGATTTCGTCTTACATTTTCCCTCTTGATAAGCAAAAACAAAAATTTCAAAAAACTGATATTTATAAAAATATTACTGTTGCCCCTTTAAATTTAAGACATAATCAAAATTAAGGTTTTTTTTGGGGCATCTCTCGGATTTTTTGTAATAAGCCCAGACTTGAGGGGTGTTTTTGTAATTATCCGACAAATCAATAAATATTGTCCATCTGTTAGCTAGTTTCTTAAACTTCCATATTTCAATAGATACACATATCATTCAAAACTCTAAAATGCATGATGCTGCAATAAATGAATGGTATTTTGTAATTCTTAGAAGACACAATTGAAGAAATTAATTTCTATAAACTGAAAATCTAAAGGAAATATTATTTATTTTACAGTGTACACTTCAAGATCTATATAGCCCATCTTTCTTTTCAGACTTCTAAAGAACACACATAATTACATGTAACTTGTTAGAAATAACACAATCAAGTAACCCAATTAAAAAAAAAAGAACGCCACAATTACATGTACAAATCAACAGAGTGAAGGGAAAATGGAAATAAAATTTAAAAAAGGGAGTTTAATAGAGGTAAATGACACCAGAAAAAAAATCAAGCAAAAGATAATTCAGATTCAAGTTGCCACCCCTCCATTTTCTGTCATAAACTCAGATAAAAGAAGTGCTTTAGAGGATTGTACCTTCATCTTCAGGCAAAAGTTGAGCGCAAGATGTCAAAACCAGAGTTGCACAAACACTTGCAAAAATCAGTCTTTTCACCAAATTTGCACTGCTAGAGCCCCTTCTAGCAAGAAACAACTCCATTGAACAAAACAAGAAAAAAAAATTGGTTCTTTCAGACAAAAGAAACTTTTTCTCGCAGCATAAATATCTGTACGTATGTGGGTTTTTGTGAATGTGTGCAAAGAAATGCACAGATTATTACATAAAGTAGAAAGAAAAGTTCTTGTAAAAAAGAACGAGAAGGGGTAGTTAGAATTAATGGCGGGACACAGGAAAAAAAAAAAAAAAAAAGCAGTTGAAAAGTAATGATTTTTGAAGATGAAAACAAAGAAGAAGAAGATGGGTTTTGAAAGAAATCGATTGAAGGGGTCAAACTATACTGTAGATTGTTAAAGGAAATCAAGAAAAAATAATATTTGGGGGAAAAAGATACAGGACAACAAGTTGGTTTGGTTTTACGTCGACAAAATCCAGATTGGTATACTATACTATACAATTACAGGCTAAGATTTTTTTATTTTTTTAATGTCTAATTTAGCGGTTTTGTGGGGACTGATGAGAGAAATGTTTGACGGCAACTGTTTGTAGAATTTTCAATTTGTACGAAAGGACACGGTTTCTTAAATATTATATTTATGCCCGGTTTTGTATAGTTGACCGGTGGAGGATCCAAAGCAAGTTTTGGAACTATAGTACATCATGTTTGTTCAACTCAGTTCACACTTTAAGATATTGTTTGTGGCTATAATGATTTTTTAAGAGTTTGATAAATTGGAGGTTAATTTATATTAAAAGAAATAAGGTCAAGTTTATTTACAAAATAAATGTTCTTCTAAATTTATAAATTATAGATATTTGATTATATAGATGTTTTGTTGATTAATTTTTGTACTTTAATTACAATTAGCAGCTCAGTCATACAATTTGAAAAGTGGAGACGAATCATGCATATTAGGATTGACACTTAATATAGTAATTTAATTTATCTAAGCATTGTCAATATTGAAATGTAATTTTTGTTTACGTGAGTAATTTATTAGTGCAGCCCCGTCAAGATAGTAATAAAATTGAAATTTTCTAATTAGAGTTGTCTAATTCAAGAACTGCCACTATAAAGTAAGTTTGAATTCTAGACACGTTGCCGCATAGAATGGTCAAATAAACTAAGCAAACACCAACATTAATTGGGAGCAATTTTATTATAAATTAAGTTAGATTTTAAGATCGATTTGGTCTAAAACTAGGCTAAGTCATTGTATCTGATTTTTTAATTAATATAATCGTGCTAAGTCATTCAAATACTACTACAAATTTATCAAGAAAACGTTAACCATCCAAGATCATAACAAAAATTTAAATTAGATAGTTGGTATAGTTCGATTGTTCGAATCACCTAAGATAGCCACATATATATGAGAAATATTGCGTGTTGCTATCTAGACGAGTGTAAAGCAATTGCTCGATTTTATATGATGGATGAAATAGAGAGGAAAGTCATTCACTCCTGATAGGAATGACAATGAAGTGGGTTCAAACCCAGACCTATAACGAATCTATTTTGTTCGAATTGGACCAAATCCAGTCAATTAAACGGGTTGCAGATCTACATTTTTAAAACCTAGTGAGCATGATATGGGTCCTATAATGCGTTTCAAATATTATTTATATTTTAATCTAGTGTCTAATTAATCCTTGGCTTATTAAAATAAAGATAGTTAGCTAGCATTACATGTGTTACATGCATTATTATTTGTATTTAGATAATTCTTTAGATCGATAGTGAAATAAATTGACAGCCAGCTGCAATAATCAGAAAACGCACAATAGAATGAATAGACAGGTTGGAAGACTTCGGATTTTCTATTTTGATTTTAAAAATTATTTTATATATATTCACATTAATGGAGTAACTCGGTTTATTCTATTGTGGGCCAGTGGCCCATTTTTATATTAAAAATATATATTTTTTAAAAAAACTATCAAATAATTTAAAAATAGCTTTTAAAATATTATATTATATTACTTAATACATGTATATATAAATAAAAAATTAATTGAGACGGATTCCATGATGGGCAATAGATGGAGTCCGAATAGATTTAAAACTCCGAATAAAAAATTCATATATTATCGTATAAAATAATATATATATTAAAATAAAATGTTTAAATAATTGACAGCAGATTTATCCAATTCAATCAGTTGCCTAAACAGCCAAAAAGAAAGTACTAAACAAAAACATCAAAATCCAATAATTGAACAAGTGGGCTAATAAAAAATTAAAAAACCAGTAGATTCCTCCAGAGAATTTAATTCTGTGTGGTCCTATCTCACAGTTGGATAATTAATTTTGTATAAAGGGTCAAAAACATTGAGCCTGCCATACAACATGGACTCAAGGACAAAAGGATTTTTCGTGGAAATATCCAAACTTTGGAAAATATTTGCTTGTAAGGTACAAATCTTATCTTATTTGGTCTAAAAGGCAAAGGGGCACGCAACTTTTAGTATAAATAGTACTCAATTTATGTGTGTTTTCATGCATGCACACGTACTATTACAAAGTGGAATTTTAGATTGATTAGAAGACCAAAGACTTTGATATTGTGTCGGAATCGGAAGTCTCAGCTCGATTTTTTATATATTAAATTAATTACATATTGACGATGTTTAAAATAGCCATTTATTCACTTTTTCCTTGCTTTTTTGTGTCGGTGAATTGAATTTCGACGTTAATGTGTGTTTTCATGCCGCAAATGACACGTACTATTACAAAGTGGAATTTTAGATTGATTAGAAGACCAAAGACTTTGATATTGTGTCGGAATCGGAAGTCTCAGATAAAAAATTAATTATATTGACGATGTTTAAAAGCGCGAATCACTCCTGGTTAATAAACAAAAATGGTGGCTCAATCAATAAAAAGATCTTGGCTCAAACCAAACCAAGCCATTTTTATTTTTCCTTGGACCGAAAGTGCCGACACACGCCCCAATCCAACTCGACCCAATCGAATACTTCTACTAATTTGGATACATTCTTATATTTTTGGACAAATATAATTTTTGAAGTTCAATAAAAATGCATATAAACTTGAACAATTGGCTTTATTCGACTTATTTACATCCCCTATGATTTTTGGACAGTAAATTGAATTTTTATTCCGTTTAGTTTATTTAGCTTCAGTAGATAAGTCAATAATGTGCTATATTTTAATTGCAATGTTTGCCCATTTATGATGGGCCATGAATCAATAAAGCCCAGAAGTTAAATTTAAGGAGCCCAATTATGAGAATAGTTAAGCCTACATTCTCAGCCCTCTCAGGAACTTTTATAGTCTGTGCATGATACATATTTTTAAATTTTTTATTTAGACAAAGTTTAAAATTTTGTAAGGGTTCGTTTAATTTTGTATTCAGACAATCCCTTCAAAAACCAAAAATTGTATTCAGACAAAGTTTCAAATTTTCAACGTCTTATTTTTTTCTATTAACACAATTTTCAACGTTTTAGTTGAATTTTAAATTGGGAATATGTGCGGTTGGTGTAAATTGTAATATCCGTGCATATTCATGTACAAAAATATATGGCAAAAATGAGATTGTATTTGATTTCATGTTAAAACTGTATTAATTTAATATTTGACTTATTATATTATCTATGTTTAATGTTTGTTAACACTAGGCCCGTGGTGAAATATTTTAAATCTAGAAGTTGATATGCATAGTTTACAGAAATCATGTGGGCTCACACTGTCACACATTTGAATTATGTTAATTATAGTAGCCTTGGGAAAATGGGAATCATAGCTTTATCGTATTGGTTTTAAAAAAAAATTGAGAAATGAAGAAATAAAGGTTGTGAGGACTTGTTCTTTTATTTTGTCCATTTTATTTTTTGAGTGAATTTTTTGAGTGAATAGTGATGCATATCTTTTAATTGGACGGATAGAGATAAAATAATAATTGTTTTAATGTGATATAAAAATTTTCAGAGTTTTTTTGATTGTTTATGGATTTTATAAAAAATAATAGTCTAAAATATAATACAAGAAAATTAAATAAAAAAATTGAACAAAAAATAGGCCATATAAATCTCATTTTATACCTTTTACTATTAAGGTTAAGAGAAAAATAGTAGAAATGGTGAAAAGTTAAAAAATTACATATTTTTTTATGAATAGGAGGGAAGAGAGAAATAAATAATATAATTGACTATTGAAGAGTGTGAGAGAAAAAGAAGAAAAAAATAGTTAATTTTGGAGAGACGTGATATTTTCTTTAAAAAATAAGTATTTTTTCCCTAAACAATCACACGTCCCAAAAATATTTACTAGATAAAAGTAAATTTGGGAAATTATAACACAAGCAATCAGAGTCAAAATATTTTCAATGAGATCGATAAAAGACACAAGATTTCAATAATTTGAGACTTTGAGTAATTCAATATTATAAAGGATCCTTTTAATGAAACCAATTATGCCCTAACTTTCCACCGGACAATTTATATAAACCCCTAATTCCACCATTTTGAAATGTACAGTTTAAAATGAGCATCCAATAACTTTAAGTTCTTAATTTTATCGTCACTTGATTTGATCCAGACTTGAGCATCAAACGCTATTCAATAACACAATTACGTTGCCTTAAAAACTTGAGCTAGTCTCGCATCGGACGGCTAATCGGATCTAATCCGTCGAGGCGGAGCCCCAACAACCAATCTAGACCCATATACAATAACCAACTCAATCCAACCTAATACATGTATATATAGAGAGAGAAAAGAAAAATCACACGATCTTCTTCTTCTTCAACAAGCTTATACACACATACAGACCAAATCACACGGATGTTTTTCTCTTCACAAAACCTGAAACTTACGCATCTGCATAAGCCATATTTGGCTAAATCGAATAAAAGAACTGTGGCCTGGGTGTCATTAATACTACAATTGAAGGAAAGACATCACCCTTCCATCTACACAAAGAGATTGATATTGTTGTGTTGCGAGGCATTAATTGATTTTTTTTAATTCCACGGTTAAAGGCGCTATATGTTTGTTGGATTCACAAACTACATCCATAGAATGCATTTTTTTGATTAATCTTGTAGTACATTTTTCAGGTCTGCTAATACCCTGTTCCTGAACTACTAATACATTTCAGAATAACTGCTAATACGTTTTAGAAGGGCGGCTAATACTTTTCGAAGGATCAGGTGTTAATACATTTACGGAGAAAAATTAATTATATTCATGAGAAATACTAAAATACTCTCACTAACTACTAATACTTTTTCGAGAAACTACTAATACTTTTTTTTGAGGGATTGCTAATACATTTCGAGTATATTCATGAGAAATACTAAAATACTCTTCAGGAACTACTAATACATTTCGGAAGAACTGCTAATACTTTTAGAAAGATGACTAATACTTTTCGAAATGATCATTAATACATTTCTCGAGAAAAATTTAATTACATTTAGGGAAACTACTAAAATACTCTCCAGGGAACTACTAATACTTTTTCGAGAAACGACTAATACTTTTTTAAGGACAATTTAATACATTTCGGGAGTATATTCGGGATAAATACTAAAATACTCTTGAACTACTAATACATTTGGAAGAATCTAATACTTTTTTTTAGAAGGGCGGCTAATACTTTTCGGAAGATCATATTATCTGGTGGTCCAGCTACTAAAATACCATCGCTTAATATTACGGAAATACCACCGGGTTCGCGGGTCAGTCCGTCTAACAGGTTAGACCCGTTAGACGGTCTGACGGGAGTTTTTGTGTAAAAACTTATATGTGTCACATATAAAAGTCCACCAAATATTTGGCAGCTCTCGAGGAGTTGACTTTTGAGGATCGAATACCTCATCACATCAATGTGAGTTTGATATAGTTTAAGAAATTTATTCAAAGAAAATATCATAATTCATAAGTCAGATATCAAATGCTTTTCATAATTATTTTAAGGTGATGCAATTCATGTACACCCCTAGGGGCAAGCAAATGACATGGAAATTTAATTTTTTTCTTCTCATTTGTAAAGTTGCACATCATGTTTTGTGTCTATGTATATATATTAAATGTTATCTTATTGCCAAGTTGATGATATAGGCATGTGAAAATTTGAAGGATGATAATTGGATTCTTGTCATATTCAAATTATCTTAATAAAAACTGATAAATTAATTGAGTCATTTTCTCAACTGTAACAGTGTTGACTAGTTATACGTTGACTTCTTGAAAACCATTTTTTTCTTTTCGTGGCCTGCGCATCCTTTATTTTTCCATACTTTTTAAATTTTAATAGTATGTAGGTTATGTTCTTTATAAATCTCACTCAATCTTTTATATGAATCAAAGTATTTATTTTGCCATAAAATTAAACATCCATTTTATCTTCTTACCCCCAAATAATAACATATCAAGATTTTATTTTAAATTTTCAACTTCATACATGATAATCATAATCTATCACTTATTGTCACTATCTCCATCATTTATTTAAATTATATCTACTTTATATATTACGTTTTTCAAACTATATAATTCTAACGGACCCACACCCACCACCTAAATTTTTTACAAGTAAAAGAACATATTCACATAAAATATATAATGTAAACACTCACCAGTCACCACTATTAACTTCACAAATTATTACATATACAAATTTTTTGAAAATAATACTATGAAATATTACAAATTAACAAATATATTTTCGTGTTTAAAACTCCTTCAAAAGCATCCATGAACAAAAAATATTCTCATTTCCAACATTTCCAAATATGTATATAATTTCATTCCGTCCAACATAGTTTTACTTCTCACACTCAAACCAGTACAAAACAAATTCTTAATAAAAATGCTGAAAATATAATTCTTACTAAAAACCCAAGGATGGAGTCTTGAGAGTAAAGGTGTAAATTAATCGAGTGGAGAAGAGTGTATATATGGAGTTCAAAAAATGTATTTCATGAGTACTTTTGTTTAATTATTAGTTTAATTGAACTTGAATAAGTTTCGGTTGAACCGAATCCGAACAAACTCGAATAACTTGATATTTTTGTACACATAATTTATTATTTTTTACCAATCAATTCGAGTTTTATATCATGTTGAATGTAAAACTAAAAAAATTTCAAGTCTGGTCGTTATGTTAATGAACCCCTGGCTAAGCTCAAATGAACTTTTGATAACCAATATTAAGTCAAGTAAGAAATAGTTTAACTCGTATTTTCGCCTTATAATAACCTTGGATTCAACAACATTAACAGATCAACAGTCGAGATCACCCCCTGTTTACAAAAGTCTACTTGAAGTCTTCATCTTCCTTCTATTATACGTGCCTGCAATTTTATACAATTTCCATATGCACTAAACCACGTGAACAAGTCGGGGCACGACTTTCCTAGTACAGCTAAAGTACTCTTTCTACCGTACAGTGAGCAAAATATTTATGTTTTACCCCCCATGGAATGGGTAAAAACACTTATAATTATTATTTATGTGTATATACTATGATATAAAAATGTAAAAATAAATATCAAAGTGAAATGCAATAAATTAGCCCAACAAACCTGTTTGACAATTAAAAGTGAAATGTCTTTATTTATAGTAGTAAACGCGTAATTTCCATTTTTCCTATAGAAATATTCCAACTAGGCTTCCTTACTTGGATACCTGCAATTATTATTTTTACATTATTCAATTCATGAGACCAGTGTGCTAATTAGCTGTCTGAACATATCCATCATCCTCTTCAAGTAACTCTCTCTGTAAATAAGTCTTGGTCGTCGTCGTCTCAAACACCATTTTAATTGGGTCACACTCTACACAGAAATATGGCATCATCATCATATAATCCATTTTCTTGAATATCATTGCACATTAATTCTTGATTTGTATTCTTCTTTCTTCAGCAGCTAGCTAGAGCCACGTCATCACGATCCATGTTATTTTCAAGGCTTCTTCTTGTGTTAATTTGCCTTGTGGGTTTTGCTTCTGGGCAAGCCCTTTTGCCTGCTGATGAAGGTACATATATACATTAAAACATCATAGTTATAAACTTTTTTTTTTCCTTTTTAATATTTTTTTTTTGGGCAGTGGAATCATTGCAGGTGATAGCAAGGAGTATGGCTGTATGGGGAAAAGGGATTGGAATTTCAGTGTGGATCCATGCAGCGGGTTATCGGGTTGGGTGACCCAAAATCCAGTTAAAGGGAATGAGAATGCACTCACTTGTGACTGCACCTTTCAAAATAACACAATCTGTCATGTTGTTAGCATGTGAGTTTAATTAATCATATATTCTAATTTGTCTTAAAATTCTTCATCTCTTAGCTAAAATTACGTACTCTATTGTGTAGTATTATTTATCAATCTTTAGTCGTCTTCTTCTTTTTTCCTTCATTTTCCTTAATTTTGGTGAGCGATTATTGTAATTAATTCTCTTAATTAAAGGATTTAATCGATCAATAATTTCAAATAAAAAAAAAAAAAAAAAAAGAAGAAGTAAGAGCTAACATGCGATGTGATGTGATATAGTACTTACAAAATTTAATGCTTACCCCAGAAATGCAGCCTTAATTTCTTGGTGTGGGCCGACCTCAAACCATGGTAATTGTGATGTATTTAATGTCACCCAGGGCATAGCTAAGGGGCCTCTCCGATCGCGCGTACCCCAAATTTTTTTTACTATTTTTTCATGGAAAAAATAAAAAAATAAAAAATATTTTTTAAGAGAAAAAAATAGTTGGTAGAGGGAGGAAAAAAATTTGGGTATATAGATAACCATACGGGATGGCTACATCCCTACAGTGGAAATAAATGTCTTCTACACCATTAGATCAACACACCCACATGGGTGGGTGTGTGTATGTGTATGTATTGATCTAATGGTGTGGGTAACATCTAATAGACCGGTAATTGTCTAGGAATACAGTAGGCCCAACCGTTCAAGGAACACCCAAAACCAAAACAAGAAATAAAAAAAAAGGAAAAATAGAAAAGTCCTTAAAAAAGGAAAAAAAAAAAGAGAAAAGAGGTATTAGTGAACAACTTGAAGAACATCAATTCCCTAACGTCACAATATGTACCATTGGAGCATAAAGTTAATTCCTATTGTATGTAAATACTGAATACATGCAAATAAAGTGTTCCATAATATTGGCGCGAAAACAAAATATCAAATTGAAAAAGAATAGAAGGAAGATCATCAATAACTTTCATTTTATTTCTCCTTGTTCAAATGCTTAATCAGTTGATCTCTGAACCCAAAATGCAGAATTCTCAAGGCGCAGAATCTTAATGGGTCAGTCCCACGAGAGCTAGTCAGACTCCCTTTCCTCCGAGAAATGTAAGTGTGTACCCCTTTCACACACACACACACACACGAAAAGAAAAAAATTAGGTTAATAAATCTAACTGTCAATTTCTCAATCTCATACAGTGACCTGACTCGGAACTACCTCAACGGTACCATCCCTCCAGAATGGGGTTCCATGAATCTCGTAAACATGTACTTCACTCTCTCTTGTGTGTATATATCTAATTGTATCCACACACACATTTGTGTGTCTGTGTGTGTGTGTGTTTGTTAGTCTATGGATATTTGGGTAATTAACATAATTAAGCAAGAAATTGTTGTCTTAATGCAGTTCTCTAATTGGAAACCGTGTGACGGGTTCAATACCAGTAGAACTTGCCAACATCACGACTCTTGCAAATCTGTAACATTTCTTGTGCTACTAATTTTTGTGTTTTATTTGACAAATATTGAGTTAATGGGTATTTTATTTAAGTTTTGCTTGCTTTTGTTTGTTTTAAAAATTTGAAGGACTCTGGAGTACAATCAGCTGTCTGGAACTATACCTCCAGAGTTTGGGGATCTTCCTCGATTGGAAAGATTGTAAGGCTCTTAAATTAGAGAAACTATAGTTCTGCAATGTTCTTCTTATCTGGAATTGGATTATACAATGTTGATATCTAGTTGTCTGTCTGTTTGTTTTTTTCTTTATTCCCCTCATTCTGAGCTTACTTGATATGAAGCTGATTGGATTTATTTTTTACTAATCTCCTTATGTGAAGACTAGTTACCTCAAACAATTTAACTGGAGAGTTACCTGCAAATCTTGCAAATTTGACCACATTGAAAGACTTGTAAGTTACTTCTCATTTGTCTAGTGGTCTCTTACTTCTGGATACTGGTTCCCTATTTTTCCCTTTTTTTTTTTGGTTATCTCAAAACAAATTTAAATGACATTTTAATGCAGTCGTATTAGTGATAACAACTTCAGAGGAAGCATACCGAATTTTATCCAGAACTGGACAAATATCGAAAAATTGTAAGGGTTTGATTGATATTTGATGTTTTAGTCATTCCTTGATCTCTAAGTCTCTTATTTACTGTTTAGTACTTGATTCTCTGAGGTTTTTCATTAGTGCTGAACTTCAAATTTGACATGTCAGAATAATTCAGGCTAGTGGTCTAACTGGCCCAATCCCTGCTGGTATTGCTTCCCTAACCAGATTGACTGACTTGTGAGTAAAGATTATGATATTATATATATATATATATTGAGAATTATATATTGGATAAAGTTTATTGAAATAAAAAGGAGTAATTTTCTTACACCTATTCTTGTGATTCTAAATGTGCAGGAGAATTAGCGACTTGAATGGGAATGATTTGACTTTTCCACCTCTTAGTAACATACGAAGGCTGAAGACATTGTGAGTGTGATTGTTGTAAATTGTTCGGCCACAAAATGAATTATTGCTTTTATGTGACTCAATGAATCTTGTTATGCAGGATATTGAGGAGTTGCAATATCGTTGGGGAGTTGCCAAGTTATATTGGAGAAATGACCGGATTGAAAGTCTTGTTAGTGGAAGCTTACCTTTCTCTTAATTCTTCTGTACTATATTATGGGGAGTGAAAAAGTGTCGCCTTTTTTTTTTGTTTGGGACCTTATTAACTTTCTATCAATCTAGAATCCAAACATTTTAACTCTTTAGCTTAGAACTTCATGGAATTTTTCTACTGTCTCTTGTATTTTTAATTGAAAAAATTTTGTGTTTTTATGTACAAGTACTTTAATGGTTATCAGATCAATAAAACCTTGAGGTCATCTGATAGTTAACTGTACACAATAAACTATACAACTTCATTCGGAGGTCTTGTTCTGAGTGTTATGCAACCTAATGTTTTCATCAGTTACAGTAGAGTTACTATGTAAGAGTGTGTTAATTTCTCATCTGCAAAACTCGATAGTTTGTGCTGCATGTCAGCATTCACCTATAAAATGAAATAACTAATTGATATGTTCTTTGACTGTGTCTTCTTTGTAATTCTTTATTTGCAATTCCTTTGTGCAGAGACCTGAGTTTCAACAAATTAAGCGGACCAATTCCTGACAGCTTTATTGGTCTATCAAACACGGATTACATGTAAGAGTTTTGATTGGCAAGCTTTAGTTTCTGCTTTTCATTTGACTAGACATGATTTTAACTTGATCAAATAGCTTAAACTGGCAACAATAAAACCAGTTGAAATGAAGACCAAGGAACTGGCATGGCGGAGCCATTCAAGCTCGATGCAACATAACAGTGAAATCAATTTGCTAAAAGCTCATAGTTCTGAAAAACATCTTATGCTATGCATAGTCCTTCACTGCTTCGAGTTGCCTCGTTTTTCCAATATTTATTCTGGGATTTTTCTGGGGTGCAATAGATGATAAGAGCTGGTAGTTTACTGTTAAATGACATGGTTCATTTTTCTCTTAATTTAATATTAACTCTGAATGTTGGAGTTTAAGTGTGAATTTTTTAACTTTAATGTTGTTACACATAATGGTTGAATAATCCAAGTATTAAACTTAGACTATTATCTGAGTTCAACTGTTCATCTCAGATATATGGATAAGATTTATTTGATAAAATTTGTGCCCCTTTTCCAACATAAATATGAAAGGTTACCTTTTTTGCAATGTAATATTGGGGTGAATTTAGAGGAATATCTTTGAAACTGTACGGTGAGTGTGCTGTTATAACTTCAAGAAATGAGTTTCAGTCTAACTGTGACAACACGACATTAGAGGAAACTGTTGTGATTGCTAATTTAAATGTTCATTTTCCAGCTATTTAACTGGGAACTTGCTATCTGGACCACTGCCGGCTTGGATGCTGACAGATGGGGACCGCATGTAAGGTTCCTTCCCTATTTGCATGTTCGAATTCAGAAAACGATATAGTTAAAAAATTTGTTCAATCTGTGTGTGCAGTGATCTATCTTACAACAACCTTACATCTGAAAATTCAGCGCCAAATTGTCAGCCGCGCGACCTGTGAGATTACTAACATTTATCTTCAAGTGGATATTGTTTGTTGATTTCCTCGTCTGATAAAATTTTGCCAATTATTTTCAGCAACTTGTTTGCAAGCTCGAAAGGAAACACTTCGTGAGTTTCTAGCTTTAAATCATAAGCTTTCAACCTACACGTCATTATTATGAATCTGACTTGTAGTAAATATTACATTTTCTTGGCAGTGGTATTGTTTCCTGCTTAAGAAGCTTCCATTGCGAGAAAAGTAAGTGATAAATCAATTACATACTTTAGACATTGATTGTTTACTTAATTCCCTCAGATGATTTATAAAATTCCCTCAGATGATTTATAACTTTTGGTGCTTCAATAACTTTTAAGGGATATTAAAAACTTATCATATTCCAAATGAGTATTTTTGAGAGAGGATACTAAGTTATGGTCCACTTTTTCACATTTTGAATGCTCTCATTTCTTTACTAAGTTATGTTCCAAATGAGTACCTTTACTTTCCACAAATAGTGCTTCAATTCTTAATTCGTCACTTTCATTTCGAAAGCATTCTCAAAGCCACTGCAGACTAACAATAATGCTCAACTTCAATATTTGGGGAACATAAACTATAGAACTCTTAAAACTCCCACTTTTTCAACCACGAGCTTGTAGCTCACGTGGTATCAATCACTCTTTGCAAGGGTGTTGACCAGGGTTCCAATCATGTATCTTTCAGTTTCTTTGAAATTTATCCATTTCCCTCCAACCACTATTCTCAACTTATTAAAAAAAAAAAAACTCCCACTTTTTCATCTATCACCTCATAATTCTGTACCAATTCAATGAGGGCTTTTAAATATAGATAGAGGTATTGTAGAAGCTTCACTTAATAACCTAAGCCAAATTGGGACACCATATATGATCTTGGTCTTGTCTGAAGTACCAATTGGCTATAAGTAGATCTTAGTAACATTCTGATAGAGCATTGGGACTGTTAAATTATAAGTTTGCATGAATAAAATTACTCACTCAGGCTGTGGTTCTTTCCCTGCTTTTTTATTCTTTTTAAAGTGAATATTGAGAATTCATTCATGCTTTTGTCTCAGAGCGCTCCTCTCTCCACATAAATTGTGGTGGAGGGCAAGTAGTTGATGATAAAGGAATTATTTACGAAGAGGATGCAAATTCTGGTGGGCCTTCAAATTTCTTCCCAAGTAAGACAAACTGGGGATTTAGCAGCACGGGCCACTTCTTGGACGATGATCGCCCTAGAGACTCGTTCATCTGGACAAATAGCTCGAGCATTTCCGGGCAGAATTCCCCATTGTACATGGATGCACGCCTTTCCCCCCTGTCGTTGACTTATTATGCATTTTGTTTGATGAACGGGAATTACACAGTAAACCTTCACTTTGCGGAGATTATTTTTACTAATGACAGAACATTCAGTAGCCTTGGAAGGCGTTTATTCGATGTTTACATTCAGGTACTTATACAAACCTCATTTAAATCATCATTTGTTGAAGGCTCCTTCTAAGAAACTTAAAGTCTAGCAAAAATAAATTAATGAAGGGATGAGCTTGGCAAGTTTTCTTTCTAAATGCTGAGAATTTATTCAGAACGAATCAGATCAGTTTTATTGTCATATGATGCGAATGCATATTTATTTTTGAAATACCTCTTATCGGCAGGACCAAATTGTATGATGGTTTTTTTGAAACAAATTATTTCAGGGAAAGCTGGTGCTGGAGGATTTCAATATTGAAAGTGAAGCAGGTGGAGTTAACAAGGCAATCAGAAGAAACTTCACTGCAGTTGTTACTGATAATACCTTGGATATCCGCTTCTATTGGGCTGGAAAAGGGACAAATGGTATTCCTTTTAGAGGCGTATATGGTCCTCTCATTTCAGCCATATCTGTGGATCCTGGTAAGTTGCAAATTATGTCTGGGATTCCAGTTGCTAGTACAGACAAGAAGTTGCATGATGGAAATCAAATCTTCCTTGCTCGTTTTTTGTGAGGATCACTTGCAGAATTTCGTGTAGTATGACTTTAGCTTTCACACGATTCTTCTTGTGCTCAAGCAGAAAACTTCAACATATTTTTGTGCTTATTAAATATCTAATTGCGACTTTTAACATTTTACATACTTCATAAATAATCAAGAAAGAAATTATAATACCTATTTATCTAATTTCTCTCTCTCTCTCTCTCTCTCTCTCTCTCTTAAATTTCTTCAGATTTTACGCCACCATCAGAAAATGGAAACAGCATTTCCGTGGGTGCTATAGTTGGTATAGTGATAGCAGTTCTTTTCACATTCTTGTTGGTCCTGGGTATTCTTTGGCGGATGGGCTGTCTGGGGACGCAAAGACACAATGCATAATGGTACTGAAATTAATTGACATTATCATACTTGCTTTCACTTTTACTAACTGGTTTCTTGTTCCTTTTTTTCCCCACGTATGCAAATTTTTTGTGTGTGCGATATATTACGAATGTGGTATGAATTAATTATTTATGAGAACTCTGTAAATTAGAAAGAGTTTGCATTTGTCAAAAATGCTCAATTAGGAAGAGTTTGCATTTGTCTAAAATGCTCTTTTACTTAAATGACTTTTTTTCACAGATCTGAAGGGTCTAGACCTTCACACAGGGTCATTTACCCTAAGACAAATTAAAGCTGCCACAAACAATTTTGATCCTGCTAATAAGATTGGAGAAGGTGGTTTTGGTCCTGTATACAAGGTAACATTAATACATTAGCAACGACATTTTCGTCAAATTTTGCTGGGCCTCTAATTTTATTTGAATTCCGTCTTTGTATAAAGGGTCTTCTATCAGATGGTACCATAATTGCTGTGAAGCAACTTTCTTCCAAATCGAACAAGGGAACCGAGAATTTGTGAACGAAATAGGCATGATATCTGCTCTACAACACCCTCATCTTGTAAAACTCTATGGATGTTGCATCGAAGGCAACCAGTTGTTGCTTGTCTATGAGTACATGGAAAATAATAGCCTTGCTCGTGCATTATTCGGTAAGTTTCTTGACAATTTTATCTTCAATGCCTTTTGGGATATTTACAAAAAGTACCCATAAGATTTGGCCTAATTAGAAAAAAATCCAGTTATTCTTTAAAAATAACAAATACCTCCTTAAGGTATTACAAACACCCCATTCAGGTTTGTATTTACTTAACAAATATACCCATATTGAGGGTACAATTTGTAAAACGAAAACAAATATCAAGGGAGTATTTGTAATTTTGAAATATAGTTGGATTTTTTTGTAGTTAAGCTAAACCTCATGGGTATCTTTTGTAATTAACCCTTGTTTTTTATTAAGAAAACTATCTTGTTTGTTTGTTTTTTTCATTTATTTATACTTATGTGTCAAGATAAAATGGGCAGGTCCAGAAGAACACCAATTGCAGTTGGATTGGCCAACGAGGCACAAGATCTGCATTGGTATAGCAAGAGGTTTGGCTTATCTACATGAAGAATCAAGACTGAAAATTGTCCATCGTGACATTAAGGCTACGAATGTTCTTCTTGATGAAAATCTTGTCCCTAAGATATCTGATTTTGGTCTTGCCAAGCTTGATGAAGAGGAGAATACCCATATAAGCACCCGGGTTGCTGGAACTTTGTGAGTTAATCATTCACACTTGTCTCTGCTTCTATTTGAACGTAAAGAAAAACTAATTTATTTCTTTGCCAAAGTTATTTCTGTCTCCTTCTGTTTCACTTTTTATCTAGAGTTTTTTTCTCTCCTTTTTTGATGCATGTCTTCGTAGCTTCTTAGTTTTGACGATCTGGGGTTGTAATAAGATATAACTGGCCCTGTGAAAGTTTAACAGAATCACAATAGAACTAATACAGACATTATTGACATGATATGTGATTTTGCAGTGGATATATGGCACCTGAATATGCTATGCGAGGCTATCTGACAGACAAAGCAGATGTATACAGCTTTGGAGTTGTTGTTTTAGAAGTTGTCAGTGGAAGGAGCAACACTAGCGTCAAGCACAGGGAGGATGCCTTCTATCTTCTTGACTGGGTAATGACTTAATTATTACAATCTTATGTGGTTATATTTGTCTTAAATTTAACGCAGAATTCGACCTGAGGGGAACTTTTTGTAATTTTGAAAAATCTCTGGGTTTTTTTCTAATTACCCAAACCTCAGAGATTTTTTTGTAATTATTCCTAATTCATCGCTTCACAATTCATGAACAGGCTTTGGCAAAAAAGCAATTCATGAATAGGCATTCGCTCTATCACAAAGGTTTTGAATATGCTCTTTCATTTTTGTCTCTTAGGCTAATTCCTTGAAGGAGGAGGGAAAACTAATGGAACTAGTCGACCCAAGGTTGGAATCGAACTTAAACAAAGAAGAGGTCATTACGGCTATCAATGTGGCACTGCATTGCACTAACGCTGTGGCTGCAGAAAGGCCGAGTATGTCAGCAGTAGTAAGCATTCTTGAAGGAAAAGCTGGTGTCGGAGAATTTGTTTCCGAGTCGAATGTGTCGATTGACAAGATGAAAATGGAACATGATGTTCAGGGGCAGAGTATATCAATGGATGTGCCGTGGACTGCTTCTTCAGCATCCACAGCTGATCTCTATCCGATCACTTTGGATACCGATTACTGGGAGAAGAGAGATCAGTGAAGGCCACTCTTTTTTCTGAAAATTCTTTCATCTTCTTGAGTTTTGTACATTGTTTTGTGTTCTCTTTTTATCTCCCTTCTAATGCAGCAGTAAAACACACACACACACACACACACACTTAATTGTTGCTGAATATGTAATAAGACAGTTACTGAGTTACATGTTTTTCATAGTACCTTGTAAAAAGATTGGAATTGGTTGATTTATGACAGAGTCAATCCAAATAAAGGATAATTACAAAAACTACCCTGAGGTTTGGGGTTATTACAAAAAAACCCGACGGGTCCCATTCAGAAAATGTGGATCTGATGGCTGTTTTGTAATTTTGATGATTATGCGAGGACAGTGTCGTAAGTCTACATCATGATACATCAAAGCTCATGGTGGTGGCACGCAAATTATTTATGTTGTTTCATTTTCCAGCTTTCGTCTTGGTTTGGTTTCCGTGGAGAAGTTAACAAGATGAGCCCGTCAATTCCCATTATTGGAGATATGTCGGTGCTGTTATCTGTTAACTTGATCTTTCTTTGAATTTCTTTTCGTAATTGAATTTTTTTCTATTGTCCAATAATGAATAATTTAGGAGAAAAATTGTTCTACCATACTAAATATATATACTATTAATATTTGAAACTTGGCAACCTTAAGATTATAACAAAATATGATTAGAGATGTCAATTTTTCTACTCTATTTTATGTGGATTCATTAAATGTTAACACGTGTAGCTATGGTAAATCACATTCAAATTATTAACAACAAATATTCATCTCGAATAATAAAGCTTTGTATCTTATAGCTTTCTGCTGTACTGGTAAAAACTTGTACTGTCAGGGGATTCGATCTCATATGAGTGCGTGTAGAGATATCAATTTTAGCTTCAAATATTCATGGTAAAATAGTGGATCGAGTTGGGTTTCTTCTTAGACCCGAAATGAGTGGACTTTCTTTGACCCGACCCATTAGACCAAAAAATCAGGCCGGCCCATTTTTCCTTTTTTTTTTTTCGTGGAGAAGGATCCAAAATAATAATTAACAATTCTTGTTTGATCCAGGCCGACCCGTTTTTTTGCTCTGGTACCAATCGGGCCGTTTAACACTTCTAGCGCGTGTGTCTTCTCCCATATTATTTTTTTTTTTTTTTTAAGTTTGTGTCTCACGTCCGCTTTTCTCTATGACATTGACACCTTGCCCACACACTGTATTTGGCAAGATTTTGTGGCAAATTAAAAAAAAAACAATTCCTCCACCGCTACCTCCTTCAAAAAACAATATATATACACTCTCAGATACAGAAGGCATAATATATTCAGAGAGAGAAAAAAGGTGCTGCTGGCTTCACTCTTTTTTCTCTCTCTAAACTTTTTTTAATTTGCAGGGAACAGAGAGATGAGTGTATGGGCAGTAGCATTGGTGATAGTAATTATCCACCAATCAAATGCAGAGGAAAGTTGTGATTTGTTCCAAGGGAGTTGGGTGAGTGACACCTCATCATACCCTCTCTACAACTCTTCATCCTGTCCCTTCATTCAGAGAGAGTTCAACTGCCACAACAATGGCCGCTCCGATGACTTGTACCTTAAGTACAACTGGCAACCCCATGCCTGCAACTTATCGAGGTATTCTTGCTTCACTAGATCTCCACTCCTCTGTTGTTGTCCATTTCCTCTTATTTATGTAGCTTTTCATTTTGATGCATGTAAAACTTTAATTAATTGCTGAAAGTGTAAAATAGGGATGAAATTGTTTCCTTTATTATTTTTTGAGGTAAAGAAATTAAATGATTTTGTAAAAATATATTTTTAGTGGAAATTTAAAACATTTAACGTGTAATGGAACATGAGAGCTGACACGACATTGTGCAGCGACAGAGATGATAAAGTTTGGAGGGGAATCTCAAAAGCGACACGTAAAGTAAAATGTTAAAAAAATATTGTGCGCTTTAAATTTAGTTCTGTGCATTTACCACTGCCAATTGGTCCATTTACAGTTGTCAAATTTCAGGCCTGCAACACAAAATCATGATTACAGTTGGTTTTTTTCTTTTTTTGAGAGAACAGTTGGTTTTTTGTTTTGAAGTATATTTTTAAAAAATATTTTTAAAGATAAATTGTGAACATAACATGATAAAAATATTTATAACAATAAGTATTAGGAAAATGTAAATATAATATATTTTACTAATGTAATGACAAAAATATGGCATCCTGACATAGATTCTGTGTGTTGTCAATAATTAAAGGTTGAAAAATTGATTATATTATGATGAACACTCACGGGATGTTTTGTCCACAAACGCAGATCCCACAGTATTTGCTGCTGTAATATATTGGCTTCTATATACCTAGTTATTAGTAAATTATATAATTACTATAAAGTTATTTACATGTCTTCATTTCGACAATTCATTCTTAATTATTTCGGTATTTCCTATAGAATAACATATCAATTTAAATATAAAAAAATTTGTATGAGACAGTCTCATGAATATTGTTCATGGGACAGATTCTACGTGTAACTAAAATTCCAACTCAAACCTATAAAAAAGACATATATTTTGTGTTTTGTAGGATCTGTCTTATAATACCACTTTAAATATTGTCTATTTATTTCTAGAAGAAATAGATAGGAAATTGGGGCCACAAATTCTTTCATTTTCATGTTTGAATTATCTCAAAATTTTGGAATATTACACTATTTCTTGAAAATTATGGGTAACGAGTACATCACAAAATGGTGCCTTATGATTGATTAATGAGGTGCCTTCCGTTACGTAATAAAGTTATGTAACTCTATAATTGAAAATATTTGTGTTAGTCTATTTTTTATAATGATTTGTTAATATTAGATGTGTTTGACAAAAAGTTTCTTTTTGGTCGCAAATTACTTAATATCTCGTTATATTGAATAATGTAAAAATATAGTGGAATAGATATAGTAGAGACAGAAGAAAAATTGGGGATCTTTTTAATGTGCCGAAAAGATTTAATTATGATGCCTTGTATAGTAGTTTTCAAGTGCATGTGTGTATATTCAATGTGAACTCAGAAGTAGTTCAAACGTTTGCATCAGCAAATTTAATTGACAACCTTAAAATATCCTTTACTTTGAAATTTCCTACCCTCTATTCCAAAAATCCCCCCTCTTTTTTTTTTTTGCATGATACAAAATATATAGAGTTGTTACTACTTAATATTGACAAGTTGATAAGATTTTTAAAAAATGGTTAAAATTGCGTAGGTTTGATGGAGGTGAATTTTTAAGGAGATACAAAGGGAAAAGCATAATGTTTGTGGGTGATTCCCTTAGTCGAAACCAATGGCAGTCACTCATATGTATGCTCTACACGGCCGTGCCCGGGACCAAATACAGTGAGACGACGTCGTTGGATGTTTCTACATTCACGTTTACGGTTAGTTTTGATTTTTTTTTTTTAAAATGTATATATTTTCTTACTTTATCTTTCTAATTGCATTTGATAACATGGGTCCCTTTCCAGTAATGTTTCTATGGTAATTTTTGTTAGATTGTAATAGAGGATTTATGAGCTTATAAAGTTTTTTTTTTTTTTTAAAATAAATTTTGTCAAACACCTATGAATTTAATGAAGACATTGTTAGAAACATAAATAGATGTAGTTGCCTTTATGAGGGGAAAAAGAAGAAGAAAAAGAAACAATAGCAACCAAACTTGCACATGTTTAGTGACAGTTTCTTTGCTAGTGGACATCTCAACCAACAACAAACTTAGAAACTAACAAAATAAACCATGTTTCTGCAAATCATGAGGTAGATATATGTCATGTTTTAACAAGCTAAATGGGGTCCTTCAACAGCCTTTTCTGTTTTGAGTATGACATATATTTTTGCTTTCTAAGTGAATTAATTAATTAGGTAGTTGGGTATTTACTACATTTGGGTTGGGCCATAAAGAAAAAATGAAATTTATATGTTTTGGTTAAGGGGAAAAAATAGTTAGGCTAGGGATAGTCCGGCGTGCTGGCGACGCCCCTGCCATAAACTTCACAAAAGTAACTTACTGGAAAGTAGGTGTTTTTCTTGTGTTTTATCTTGTGCTTAATTTAAATACGTTATATGCAATCATGTTTACTATACTTGTCATTATTATACACGTGATATTCACATCATATTATAAAATATTATAGTGTATAGAATATCTTGACTACTCGTGCAAACACGTCCAGTCACCTAATGGAGCATGGATTGTATTATGGAGTACTAAAATCAATTAAATTTTTATTTATGATCATCTAAATATAGAGTCCTTTCACTATGTAGAATTTTGAAGTAAAGATAATGCTCGATCACACTGTATATCTAGTAGACGTAGTCAAAGAAGTCGAGGGTAGAATCTTGAAATTGGACTCGATAGTAGGTGGCAAGCGATGGAAGGGGATCGACGTGCTAATATTCAACACGTGGCATTGGTGGAATCGTCGAGGGGCTACACAACCGTGAGTTTCGCTCTTTTATGATAGTCGTAAATTTGAAACGCGCCTCTTGCACATGCTAAATATCAAATTGTTGTGATTGTGCAGGTGGGATTATATTGAAATAGGTGGACCACTTTACAAAGACATGGACCGTGTTGTTGCCTTTGAGAAAGCACTAATTACATGGGCTAATTGGGTTGACACTAATATTGATCCTACCAAGACCAAGGTTTTTTTCCAAGGAATTTCCCCATCTCATTACAAGTAAGTGCTTTTGGAAATCTTCGACTTTGGGAGTGTTTGCAAATTCTAGAAAAAAAGTGATTCTTAGTTTTTAGGTAGAAAATCTTTTTCTTTTAGAGTTTGCAAACACTTGGGATTTCACATTGTCTAATTTTAACACTCTAATAGTGGCAAATACACACAAAAACACACAATGAGCCCTCAACATCAAGAAATTGCGAGTTATCATCAAAAAATAAAATAAAAAATTTTCCCGCCCTTTAAATTTTCCGTTTTGGTCCCTCATCGCTAGTTCGTTTAAAACCATTTGCCAACTTTACATAGAACAATCCAAAAAAAAAAGTTATATTCAGTATATTCCATTTTTTTTATTCAAGTGTCATTTATTCAATACAACATACTGGAATAACAAATCTTTATATCGCCTTGTTTTAAATTACCCTTTTTTCCCTCTGTATTTCTGCATTCTCTGTTTCAATTTATATTTTATCATATAATGTACTTTATAAATACACGGCAAGTATGTGATCAAATACTGTTTATTCAATAAAATAAGGGATATTTACAAAAGACCCCTGAGATTTAAGCTAATTACAAAAAAAACCCAGAGATGTTTCAAAATTACAAAAAACTCCCTCAGGTTTGTTTATGCCTTATATTTAAGGGGTTAACTGTAATATTTCTAGAAATATCATGGGTTTTTTGAAATGTTTGTTGTTTATGAAGGGAGATTATGAAAGATAGAATCAAACTTCAAGGGTTTTCTCGTAATTTTAAAACATTTCTAGGTTTTTTTGTAATTAGCCTATACCTCAGGGGTGTTTTTGTAATTATCCCATAAAATAATTTGTTAACTTCACATTCATCTACACAAACATGACATTAAAATCAATTTAGAACAAAGAATTTGAACTGATTTTTTTCTTTTTTCTATTTTCACTATTTATAAAACAGTGGCAGTTCATGGGACGAACCGAAAGCAAAATCATGTGTGGGACAAAAAGAGCCCCTGTCAGGATCCACATATCCAGGTGGATTACCTCCAGCTTTGACAGTGCTGAAGAATGTTTTGAGCACAATCAAGAAACCTGTCCAATTATTAGACATAACAAATCTTTCATTGCTGAGAAAAGATGGGCATCCTTCTATTTATGGGCTTGCAGGAAAAACCGGAATTGATTGCAGTCATTGGTGTCTGCCAGAGTGCCGGATACTTGGAATCAAATTCTTTACAACCTCATTCTTTAAATTCATGTATTCATTCAGACATTATTGATTATACCACAAAACAGAGAATAATTGAAATAATATTACAAGTTTTTTGAAAATGGGGATTGGTAATTATCAAGAATAATAAAAACTCAGGTTTGGCCCTTGTTTGAATATGTTTCTACAAAATCATGCAAGTTGTTAATTTATTTTTGGGTTAATTACAAAAACACCTCTGAGTTTCAGGCTAATTACAAAAGAACTCAAAGATTTTTGAAAATTACAAAAAACCCCTTTTTTGATGTGTCTTACATTTTCTCCCTTCATATGCAAAAAAAGCATTTCAAAAGTTCTCTTTACATTTATCGAAATATTACTGTTATCCCCTTAAGAGACAATCAAACTTCAAGTTTTTTTTTTGTAATTTTCAATAACATCTTGGTTTTTTTGTAATTAGCCCAAATCTTAGGGGCTTTTTGTAATTATCCCTTTATTTTTTGGCTGGTAGAGTTTGATTTACATATACAATAAGCAAGATGGAAAAATATCATAGTGTGATACCACAACATATGAATTGAGAAAGAAGTAAGGAAGTGGTGCAATGATGATCCACAATCATTGATGAGGAAAATATAAAATATGCAAAGGCTTTTTTTAGAAGTATATTCATGTAAGTCCTAATTGTAATTTTCGTCCCGAAACTCTTGGAGGTTGACAATCTTCGTCCAGAAATTTTTTAATATGACAATTTTGGTCTTGACGATTATACCATTTGGTCAAATTAGCAATTACAATCTTATAACTTCTAACGGTCACATGTATTTTGACTAAAAGGACCAAAATCACACAAAATCAGAACTTACAAGGCCAGTGTCGCACCAAGTAGACTTATAGGGGACCAAAATTGATATCTAAGAGATTTACATGACCAACCTAGAGTCAGGGGACCAATTTTGTAATTAAGTATCTATGTAACATGAGAAACAAAAGAAGGCTGGCCAAAATAAAGAGCCCAGTAATCATGAATTTCAACCAATATTGAGGCAATGATGAAGAAATATATGTTTTCCCTTTGGCAAAGCTGGCCAGGGAAAAGTGTCTTTCCCTCTAAGACAAATCCACCAATAATATTTTCTAACTAAAACCCTTTCCTTATATATAACAGTATTTTCTTCCTTGTTCCTTTCATAATTATTTCCCTCCTAAGATTTTATTCTTCCTTATGATCATCTCCATGATCTAAGAAATGGGACATGAAATCTTCAGCTTCTTGATCACATTTACTTGCACTTTTCTGCTATTAATTTCTTCGTTCCGACCGTCGTCCTGCATCGATGCAGGATGTGATTTCTTCCAAGGCAGTTGGATATATGATGATGATGCACAACCTCTGTATAATGCTTCAATGTGTTCGTTTATCGAAAAACAATTCGATTGTGTAGGAAATGGAAGGCCTGATAAGCTCTATATGAAATATAGATGGAAGCCTAATGGATGTGAGCTGCCCAAGTAAGTGTAACACTATTAACCAGACAACCTCTCGAGTTTTGATTATGTCATATATTTTGCCTACATCCCTCAACTTTTCTAATAAATTACAAACTTTCTCGTCTGGCTATTTGTAATATTTTGAAAAATTTTGATGACATCAACAAATTCCGTCAGTTCAACTAATGGTTGGGGGTAAAAATGTAAGACGAAATCAAATATCAAGGGTGTTTCTGTAATTTTAATACTTTTTTGGGTTTCTTTGTAATTAACCCAATTAAGCATCAAGTTTCTTTCTTTTTTTTTTTTTTTAAATAACCCCTTATGTATTTAAGCTAAGATATATCATCAACTTTTGGTATATATACTTTAAGTTGAATAAGTTTGTGTACTCTCAAATATGCAGATTTAGTGGGATTGATTTCTTGAGGAGGTTTCAAGGGAAGAAAATAATGTTTGTTGGGGACTCTCTTAGCCTCAACCAGTGGCAATCTCTTATATGCATGTTGCATTCATCTGTGCCCAAATCAAACTTCACCTTGACAAAGATTGGGAACCTCTCCACATTTTATATACCGGTTTGGGCTCCTAATTTCAAAATTTAAAGATAATTACAAAAACACCCCTCATGTTTGGGCTAATTACAAAAAAACCCAAAATCGTAACCCCCTAAGGTCTGATTCCGCTTACATTTACCTCTTCATAAGCTAAATTCATTTCTAAAACACCCCTGACATTTATAAAAATATTACAATTACCCCGTGAGGTTTTTTTGTAATTTTGAAAATTTTCTGGTTTTTTTTAATTAGCTCGAACCTGAGGGTGTTTTCTTAATTATCCTAAATTTAATTATTCACTAGTAATCGTAAGAACTCTTATATATTAAATGCAGGACTATAACATCTCATTGATGTTATCTCGAAATGCATTTCTGGTTGATCTTGTAATTGAAAAGAAGAAGGGCAGAATTCTGAAGCTAGATTCAATCCAAAATGGCAACTCATGGAAAGGGTCTGATATGCTTATATTTAATACTGATTTAGATCAAGAGGTTACCTTCGGATCATGGACTTAACAGTAACCGGTTCGGGTTCTTTGACGACACGAAATGGATGAACAAGCGTCCCGGCTAGCCGGGGTGGTCGGCTAAGACCCTCCGATCTTAAGTCGGATCGAGGTCGTGAAGTATTGGGATCCGGCGACAAAAATGTAAAAGTAAACAGTAAAAGAAATGGGATGAATAATGAATACCTTATTGTTACTGTAGCAACCTTTTATAGCTAACACTTGGCACAAGTAGGCAATCAGGTTACGCCAAGTGGCAGCGTCTGAGTGGAGCTTTGTACTTGGATGTCTACTTCATCAACGGCCAAGCTTGGGAGGCTTCCTTTGGGCTTGACTGGGCCTGCTTGAGTCCACTAGGCATAATGGACTTTCCAACAATTGTATCTTAGGAGTGGGCCTTGGCCACATCATTACTCCCCCGGTTCTTGAGGTCTTGGGTAATGGCGGAAACAAGACCTCATGAGCCGAATCTCATCGTGTTCAGGTCTTGAGGGGTCACCGACCTCGTGGATTTTGACTTTTTTTTTTTTTTTTTTTTTAAGCCCTTCGGAGCTCGGGTCCCGAGAGATGCCTGACCTCGTGGGTCGCGTCCTTGCATCTTCCCAGGACACCCATGAATGTTCCCCATTAAATGCTGAAAGCATAGGGGCCCGTCCTTTCACCTCCCAAGCCTTTCTTGGAATTTGGGATGTGCATTTAATGGGTAATTGATTCCCCGTCAGTGTCGTGCATTTACTACGCACGATGAATGCATCTTTACTACTAGTACTATGCATATGTACACATATTCAAAATAAACCATCTACTTACTTTTTATTATTATTCATTTATTTATATTATCTATTATATATATATATATATATATTATTATATTTTTACCTACCTCTATAAAAGGAGAAAAGAATAGTTGGCTTTCACTTTTCACTCGCCCTCGTAAAAAATCAGGTCTCGCGAGACCCCATTAACTTGCACAATCCTTCGATTTCCAACTCCTCCCAGTATACCCGACCTCGGGACCCTTCTCCTCGGTGGGTCGTCTCCTCGGTTTCAATCACGGTACCTCTCGGCCTTTTATTTTTCTCTTGATCGTTCTTTTTAGCAATAAACATGGGATCTAGATCCGATTCCAATAATGACCATGCAAATAGTTCTTCCTCGAGCTCGGGTTCGAGTTCTTCCTCGAGCTCGAGTTCGACGACGTGATCGGGCCCCTTCAGGCTCTTCCAATAAACACCGTCCCTTTCCGAGAGGTTGGAGATAGGAGTCCTTCTAGATCCGTTCTGAGAGACTCTTTCGATTTCCCCAAGACTCGTGGGAATTGATAAAATCCAAAGTGTGCGTCCTGGTGAGGATTCCCAAATAAGCCACCGCTACTTTATTCCTCCGAGTATAGGATAATTATTCCCGGTCGGGATGATCGCATGCATAGGCCTCACGAGAATCGCTTTCGCCCTTCTTCACCTCGCCACCTTAGATGCCGGGTTGCGCTTTCCGCTTCACGAGGACTTAGAGGGCATCTCGTCGTGTTTAGGGCTTTAAACTCGGTTAAGCCCTAATGCGGTTCGGCAAATCTTAGGTTTTATTGTCTCATGAAACACTTCAAAGTGGCCCTTCGGCGGCTCATTTAAGTCACTTTTCTCTATTACTACTTCTACTCGGACCAATGACCGTGGTTCTTTTATCGACCTCTGACCCCATAGCAAGTTTCTAACTCATCCGCTTCCCTCTTCTCGGTAATTGGAAAGAGAGGTTCATCTTTAATGAAGCCCCACCGGATCGCCGGAAGATCCCCGGACTTGGAGGTTTTCCAAACCTCGGGTCCGTGCCTCGGATTTAGGCGAGTGCTCTTGGGCCGACTTTGTTTCAAAAAACTTACGACCCACCTCTACGACATACGAGCTCCTAAAAGAAGAGGTCTTGTCTGGTGGTCTTAGTCCGCCGTTGTTCCTCGTACCCAATCACTTGGTAATCTAGAGACGCATTTTCATTATTATTATTCGTCATGTGATTGTCCTGATTCGTGCCTTTTTGACTCATACATGTATGTATGCATTAACGCCTCTCTTGTGGCGAGGTCATTAAAGAGCAAAAAGAAGGCTTATTGCGGTGCGAGGTCCTCGGTCTCGCTTTCCCACCTCGCCCTCCGTTCACTCCGGTGAGCCCATCCCTAGTACTCCGGCCGTGCTCCCGCCTCGGTGAAGCTCGATCTTCCGACCCGGATCTCGAGGTCCGACCTCTGCAGGGCTCGCGCGACCCGACCTTTAGCCATAGGCGTCCTCCTGTTCTCACAATCGAGGCCTGGGGGTCCTCCGATCCTAAAGGAAAAGCAAGTCCAAGAGCAAAAAGGATAAAACCCGGAGCCGTAGTGGAAGTAAGAGCAAGGTTCGGATGGAGGGAGGTAAGGCGAAAAAGAAGACCCGTGTGGAGAAAGAAAGCCCAGGTGAGGAAGAGATCTCAACACTCTTCGCGAGATCGAGGCTCGTCGAGAAAAAATTAGCTCTTTGCTCGCGAAGCTCAAGTGAAGCCTCTCGACCCCCAGGCGGTTCTCGTGTACTCGTCTTATTCCTAAATGGAACATATCACCCGAGAGCTCCATACAAGACCCGGGCCGGTGAAGACTCCTTGAGTTGTATCGA